>PVIC010045706.1:0-14537 GCA_004025085.1 Thryonomys swinderianus
AAACCCCAGCCCCACTATGTTTTGTTTTGTTTTGACCCCTGGTTTTGTAGTTTAGCTGGCCCTGAACTCACTAGATAACCCAGACCAACCTTGAACTCAGCAATTCTCCTGCCTCTGCCTCCCGAGTACTGGGATTATAGGCATAAGCCACCACGCCCAGCACTGTGGTATGTGGCACTGATTGCTGGTGGGCATGAGTCACCATGCTCAGCATTATTGTTTGTGTTTACCAGGGATAGAATGTGGGACCTCGCTCTTGCTAGGCAGGTGCCTGAACCACTTACCTAAATCTCCACCCACTATGTAGTTTTTAAATAGTTATAAATATGTTTGCATGGTTCCTGGCATGTCTATTATAGTCATAACTAAAAATTATAGTTGATATATATGTAGTACTTCTCATTTTACCAAATACCATCACATGTATTTTATTAGATTTCAAGATTATCTTCATTCTGTATATAAAGAAACTTAGGTTGAGTGGTGAGAGGTTCTGTTATAGATTCACAACATAGTCATAATAATTTAAAAAGTCACAACAGTCCAGTCACAGAATAGAGATATTGATAGTTAAATATTTGTTTCTTGATGCTAAGAATCCTTCTTTTTATTAGTCCACACTCCCAAGACATTATCTAATCACTGTCTAACTTGCAAAATGTACTTTATAAAATTATTGGAGAAATACCTTACATTCTCAGAGCATCTTAAGAAAGCACTTTTGTCTTGAGTGGTTCTCATACCACCTCTTGGGTGAAACTGTTACAAGTGGCAAAGCTTGGGTCCAAAAATGGTATTTTGCCAAAATTTACACAGATCAGAGGAATGATTAGCAATGTATTCCTTTGTGTTTTTATACTCTACCACGTGGCTGATTTTAATTTGGAAAAAAGTGACTTTAGTCACCATTCATTGCATAGAAAATGATGGGAAAAACCAAAGACCCAGTCATCATAAAATCGTTTTGAAATAGCACTTTTAAAATAATTAAAATTATTAATTTTAAAATATGTTTTTATAAATTTAAGTGGTAGAGACTTAAGTTCATTAAAAAGAAGTCCATTCTTCTCTCTCTCTCTCTCTCTCTCTCTCTCTCTCTCTCTTAAGTGAAAGAACTGTTTTCTTAAGTTACAAGATAAACCAAAGAAGCTTTTGGTTTTGATTAGGATTTTAGTTAAGGAAATGACTGAAGACGTCTGAAATTTATACTCTTTCAGTAACTAATTAATTATTTCGTTTATTATTCATCAGTTGCACTCTGCCAAATGCTATGCCATATTTCCTGCACTAATAATTACAAAAGAAAATTTGAGATATGTTTATGAACAGACCTAAATCAAAGGTAAAGTTAGATGGTTCTGTCTCCATGCATAGATGATTAGACTTTATGTCGTTCCTTTATTATTTCCATGGCAATTATACAGACTGGCTTGATTTTGGCTTCATTTCATCCAGGGCGAGAGGGAAAGAAAGGAGAAAACAATCAGTATATAATTGGCTAGTCTTTCTTCTTCTGTTTTTCAACTCTAGAGTTTTCTTTCCTCTGAGCCTGAATATGGATAGGTGAGTAAGGGCTTTACTCTTGTTTTAAAAGTTTTTGAATTTTACCTATTGGGGCACTGCAGCCAGACCCCTATATCATGATCTCATTTTATATAATGAAGAACACCTTCAGTTGGACCCATCCGAAGCCAGGATGAGGCTCCGCAGGCCAGGTCACAGTCCACTGTGGGAAGGGATCATAAAGTGAATGAGAAACGCAAAGATCTGAAGCGAATCTTTACTCGTCTGAGTGAGAAACAGCGTCCCTATGTGTTCTCATGCCCAATATTGCCTAGTGAAACTGTTCTCTATTTCTGTTTTCCTTCAACTGTTTTTACTCAAGTAAAAATTTTGATTTTTCTGCCGGGCATGGTGGCTCACTCCTGTAATCCCAGCACTCGGGAGGCAGAGACAGGAGGATTGCTGAGTTTGAAGCTTGCCTGGGCTCCATAGTGAGCTCAGAGCCAGCCTGAACTACAAAGCGAGACCCTGTCTCAAAAAAAAAAAAATTTTTTTTTTGATTTTTCATTTTAAATGTGGAAAATAGAATTTTGTCTGGCCTGACCTGCTAACAGTTTGTACAAACTATCACTGCAGTGCTCTGTGAATAAACAATGTTGCCTTGGGGAGATGGAATATTCTTTAGCTCTCACCTAGTGCAGTTAATCCGTGGGCCTTTGACTAGACGGCAGTCCTGAAGATTCCTAATAACAAAAAGCAATTTCTTCACAGAGAATCAAGGTAAAAAATGTTCATGACCCCAGAACGACACTTTCTTTTTTTTTTTAATGGGAGAATATTTCTCCTTTGACTACAACTTTAATTAAACTCTATTAAGTTTAATTTAATTTAAGCTACTTAAATAGTTCAAATGCTATTAAACTCTTACGAATATATTTTTTAAAAGGTATTTAGTTTCTGGGCATTTTTCTTAGATTTCATGTTGCCTTAATTACCGTCCACTTATTGTTAACTATATCATAAAATAAAATACAATACATAAATTGCATTAATCTCCATAAAAGTAAACTTGAGGTAGAACCATAAACTCACCAAAAGTAGAAGTACAATAAAAGCACAAAGTCCATAAAACATCTTTAAACGCTTGGACTTCTATGGATGGTGAGCAGGGTTTATTACATTCTTCTATTATTTCTATGGAAATGAAAATAGGCATTTTCACATACAGTGCTTTATTACTCCTATCCTATTATGGAATTATTCATTGTCTTTTGTCCCTGTTCTAATGTTTTTTCCTCTAAGTAAAGCTTCTCTATACCTACAGTAATGTTCATAAGTTTGCCAGGTCATCTACTCCTATTTTGTAATTACTTATATAATCACAGCATTCTGGCAAATACTAGAAACTGGGGAAACAGGACAATTTAATTACATCCTAATGAATAATTGCAATTATATGATTTTTTAAGTCTGTAGGAAATTAAGAAAATATTTTCCATCAAGCAGAATATTGCTTGAATTCTAATTTAAAGAATGTTACCATTTAAATCACTCTCCACAAAAACATCTCACTGTTACAGAAACTATAGATTTTAACTTATAAAGATTGAAACTGTGATTTTTTGGATTTGGGAACAACTTTAGATGTCTTCAAGTTCAGTTCTTTATGGTTTACTAACACATGTTTTATAGCTTATTAACAAGTGCATTTATTGACAAAACACTGCTTGAATACCTCCAAGGACATACTGTTTGCCATGAGAGAAGATCTTGCATTCCAGTGTTGCACAGTGCTGATGATTAGCAAGCAATGAACTCTTGAGCACATACTATGTCTAAATGTTGTGTGGGGCTTAACGTTTGAGTCAGACTTACCTTTTGTGCCTTTGCTCTGACACTGAAGTAAAGAACACAAGAAGTCTACTTGGAAAAATGGTGTGATTGGACTATGGTTTACCAAGTTTACTTGCCAGTTAAGAGCTCAGGTGGTCTTGGACTGGAGCGTTAGCTCAGTGGTTCCGGCACCTGCCTCACAAGCACAAGGTCCTGAGTTCGATCCCGGTAACCACATACAATGCTGGGCGTGGAGACTCACGCCCACCAGCAATCAATACCACATACCACAGTGCTGGGCGTGGTGGCTCACGCCTGTCATCCCAGCACTTGGGAGGCAGAGACAGGAGGATTGCTGAGTTCACGGCTTGCCTGGACTACATAGTGAGCTCAGAGCCAGCCTGAACTACAAAGCAAGACTCTGTCTCAAAAAAAAAAAAAAAAAAAAAAAAAAAAAAAAAAAAAAGAGTTCAGATGGTCTAACTCCTAAGCAGATGAGGCTGCTGACTTCTTGTCAGGGTGGAGATGATACAATGCCCTGCATCATGGCTCCACTTTTACCTTTTCCTTTCTCAGATCCTGAGGCTCTGAGCTTGTACTTAAAGTTGTACTTCTTGAGCAGCCATGATCAAAAGCTTGGAAATTTAATTTGGCACTTTCTAGAGGCTCTTGCCCCCACCATCAATGTACAGTTCTTTGTTTCACAATCCATGGACAAGCAGTCCCATCCAATATAAGACCCAGAATGCTTGGGTGCAAGTGACAACCAGTCTGGTCTCAGAGCTTCAGCCCCGTTGGGGCCACTGGAGACAGGTATGTGGGTCATGGAGATTAATGGCATGCATTTGAAAGGGTTCATTGGAATTAAAAGCCCTTGTGGTGAAGGCAGGAACTACTAACACAGGTTCTTCTTTTTTTCTTTTTTTTGAGACAGAGTTTCACGTCGTAGTTCAGGCTGGCCCTGAGCTTATTATGTAGCCCAGGTAAGCCTTGAACTCAGGAATCCTCCTGCCTCTGCCTCCTGAGAGCTGACATAACAGGCACGAGCCATCACACCTGGCACTGTGGCATGTGGTACTGATTCCCAATAGGTGTGAGCCACCATGTCTGGTATTTTGGTATGTGGTTACCAGGATGGAACCAGGGACCTTGCACTTGTAAGCAGGCACTGGAACCACTGAGCTAAATCTCCAGCCCCAACACAGGTTCTTTATGAATGTGAAAGCCACCGCTAACATCCAGTTTACGCTGGCCAGTGATTTGATAGAATTTTCACTCTTAATATCTGTTAATAAAATGATAATACATATTAACTATACTCATAATAGTTTTATATCATTTTTTATTCTATTAATTCTATTCAATGTAATCTTTTTTAAAAACAATGGGATCTATGCATGTGAGGCATATTTGCTCCAACGGGAGCAGGGCTTGTTGTGTCTGTAGCTTTATTCCATGGGTCCCCAAAGTTTGTGGAATTTGAATCAGACAATGATAAATGTATTATATAGACACATAAAATGCAAAGGTTATACACATTATGTCTTTAAGTGTCCAGGACCATTCTATGGGATTTGATCTATCTCATTCTTGTTTAACGTGAGAGGATGGGCTTGCAGGGAAAGAGTAACTTATCTTTTACACAGAGCTACAAGTGGCAAAGTTGGGAGTTTAACTGGAGACTTTTGTCTTCAGGGCCCTGCTGCTCTGGCTGTGCGGTGGCATTGCTCGGCCTCCAGGAAGATAGTTCAAATACAATAAATGTCAGCACGCCTGTGGCTGAGTGCAAGAACCGCATTCAGAATCACCACCAGCCTCGCCACCTCTGTCGTGCTGGTTCACGTATTAACCACGCTCTGGTGCTAACAGAGACTTGAAAGTGAAGGTAACAAAAGCAAGGATTTCATTTCAGGCTCCTACAATAGGCCCAGAATTAATGTGTAATATCAACTTTAAGTTGATGTTACTCATCAGCACAATTTTGTTTTATTTGCGCTTTCAAGAGACCTACCTGCCATATGATAACCACGCAGGCTATCTGAGCACATTGTGTCACTTTACCTCCTAATCCAAACAGGATAATCATGAAATTATTAAGCACACCCCCCAAGTGAAAAGACAATCAGAAGCTTCAATAATAATGAACTGTATGAAGTGTCAGGGATAACAAAGAGCAGAAGCAAATAAAATGCTATGAATTTAGAGGAAGGAAGCATTCGTTCATTTTAGCAGGTCAGAGGAGGCTTTATGTAAAAGTAAGTTGGCATGTTTTCTGCTCACTGAGTAAGAGTTAAGTTGGCGAATGTAGAGCTGGTTAAGGATTGCGCATCTAGAAAACAGGGCCACTCCTTTATCTTATGACCTAGGACATACCGGAGAGGAGAGAGGGTACTTCTAATAATTACAGCAGTGCAACAAAGCTAGGATTATCCTGGGAAACAAGCATGTGGAATCCCCTGAACCACAGAGAAGAGGGTAGAAATGGTCTTTCTAGCTAGAGAGGAAAGTCATAAGATAATACACTTAGAAAAATACACTAAGAATATATTGCAGAGGGTCTTGAATGACAAGCAATTTGATAGACAAAAATCTAGTTGAAAGTTTGAGAAGGGACAGACGCATGATACAAACAGAACTGTCTTCCAGAGAGATGACTAGACAGTAGAGAACAACACAATTGGCCAAGCAATGGAAATATTTATGTGTGGTGACCCTGGGTTTCTTTTCTGACCACAAGCTTTTTTTTTTTTTTAAGACAATTTTCCTTGTCCACAGTTTAAGTAAGACCAGCTCTGTGTTTGATGGATCCTTATTTATCTTGGTGCATTAGATAGAACTGGGGGTCAACATGTGACATTTGCTGGTCCAGGGAGATATTTCTGTCTTAGAAATTTGGCACTGGGGCTAGAGATAGAGCAGTGCTACGGGGTGAATTCATGCCTCTGGAGCACACGAGGTGAGCCGTCTACAAAAGAGAGTACAGCAGGAGACTGGGGCGTGGACAGAGACGAATGCTGCAAGTGTGTGTGTGTGTGTGTGTGTGTGTGTGTGTGTGTGTGTGTTAGGGAGGGTTTGAAGGGATCAGGCGAAGAGAAGAAGACAGAAGAGAGGTGCTGCCTGCTGGGCTTGAGGTCCTATAATACTTACTGTAAATACTTTTTCTCTTCTAATTTGATTAGCTTTATTTTTCTTGGCTACAAACACATTGTATGATAAAGTAGGGAATGTTCCCCCATAAGACCCATTTGTTATAGAACTTCCTTCTGAACAAGGCCAAACAAATCTCATTTTATACTTGCTCTTAAATATTTCACTGTAGATAGTGCTATTTCCTACAGTTGTTCTTCAATTCAAATATTCTGGTCTTTAGCGACACTCTATTCTGTCATTTGCTTGACCATCTTATTCAAAATAGAGAATCTTCTTTAAAAAATGTTCTGACCCATACAAAAAACAGTCAAGGTATTTTTAATGACCTCTCTCATTCCTTCTTTCTCTTGATTATTCAGACAGGAAAATCAAAGCTTACCGTACCCAACTCTTCTCCAGCTATGGTGATGAGGAACAGCTGTAGCATAACCTTAGCTCATAATATATGTGCAGAAGTCGCTTGCAGTACTTCGTGAATAAAAAGGCAAACATTCAGTAATCTTTTATTCTTTTCTTTTCTAGGTTGAGAGACAGAATCTTTTATTCTTTTCTTTTCTAGGTTGAGAGACAACATACTTGGAAGAGCAGCACGTTTCACACAACTACGAGTATGTACCAAGGGTGCTGATGCCAGAAAACCCCGGGAGTTTGGTTCTTGGCATCCAGCATCAAACTGGACCACCAATCCACCCTGCTTATTGCATGAAGCAAGAAGAACCTTTGTATTCAAAGCAAGGGAGTATATATTTAATACTAATTGATAAGCTTCTAAGGCCTGTGTCATGGTGTGTATCTAGATGTTAGTTCTGTCATAGATAGGGGGTTACGGGCAGTGACTGGACTGGGGGGGGGGCGGTGTGCTAGGACCAAAGATGTGATACTGGGATTGATTCACTGTAGGAAGCTGGGGTTAAGGGCATGAATGAGGCTGCCTTTAGGGCAGGTAACCTAGATAAAACATAAGAGACACAAAGAGGGCTGCTTGTCGCATGCTGCTGCTTTGCTGTTTTCTGCCTGCTTGAGGTGGACTGTTTATCTTCTGTGATGCCCATGTGCCATGCCACTGTGCCTTGGAACCAGTTGATTATGGACTGAAACCTCTATAAACTGTGAGCCCAAATAAACCTTGCTTCCTTTAATTTAGGATGTTGGTTATATAGTCTCAGCGAGGAGAGAAGTAACAGCCTACATCTGGTATCTTTGTAGATATGATATACAAAAGTCATTCACTTTTTAGTATCATATAAACTTTGTAATTTATTCACTCCTACTGAAAGTTTTCCTAATGTTAAAATTTGTCTTCATTGATAATCTTCGCAATTACCAGCTACAAAACACAATAATACTGTAAATCAATTTTCTAAACTTTATCATTTCCATATACTTGCTTTTCTTCCCTCTTCTACAAGAAAGAGAAAAAAACTACACCTAATAAATCGATGTAGGAAAATGTGACACAGAATTTCAAGGCTTAAACCTCAAGCATAGCGTGGGATAAATTGAAGAGTAAACAACAATTTGAGTGAATACAGTTTTGTTGTAGCAGGGACAATAAAGGATATTGTCAGATAGGTAAAACACAAAGCAGAGTTAGTGGAACATCTTCTGAAACAATAATTACATTATAATAATGTCATTCCGATGACATTACAATAATGTCAATAATTACAATAATGTCAATAATTACAATAATGTCATTCCAATGTCTGGAAATGTTTGCTCCTTCATCCCACCATAACATGCATTGACTCCAGCAGCATAGAAACAAGGATGAGTACGAGGTGTGTGTTCACCTGATACTGACTCAAGACGAGCCCCTTCCAAGTGTCGCTCCCTGTGACCTTCGAATGACATGGGGAACGTAGAAATTTCCATGCCTGGAAAAAAGACACAAGCAGACCTAAAGTCAGGACACAAGCAAGGCCAACTGGGTAGCCTTGGCCAGCAGCCATCTTGAGTGCCAAAAATCAGCAGCTGGCATTGGAAAGTGTTTCAAGGGCAGGGAGCACACAGAGGGCAGAGAGGCCCTCATTCTACAATGATGTGGAGGGACAAAGCCCAGTGAGGAACCCAGCCCCGTAAATGGGTGAGGAACCTCCTCCTTTGTCTCCATGATATTTTCTAATAAGCTCTCATTAATCTGAAGCTATGTGTGGAGGAAGGAAGAGACAGAGAATGGGTGATATGAAGAAAGAATGTACCTCCAGACAGACCAAGCTTATCTGCAAAAATTAAGCTTTAAATCTAAAGCAAACTGTGTTACTGAGAGTAGATACTTTTGGCGTTACTATTTGGAAACACAGGGACCTGTGATTAAATTGCATGTCTTTCTTCTTCTTCTTTTTTTTTTTTCTTTGAGACAGGGTCTTGCTTTATAATTCAGGCTGGCCCTGAGCTCACTATGTAGCCCAGGCAAGCCTCAAATTCAACAGTCCTCCTGCCTCTGCCTCCCAAGTGCTGGGATGACAGGTGTGAGCCACCACACCTGGCACTGTGTTGTGTGGTACTGATTGTTGGTGGGCATGAGTCACCATGCCTGGTATTGTTGTATGTGATTACCAGGGATGGAACCAGGAACCTTGCGCTTGCTAGGCAGGTGCTAGAACCACTGAGCTAAATCTCTGGCCCTAAATTGCATTTCTTATTAGTCTCATCTGACTGGTTTATAGACCTCAAATTATAAAGCCATTTTAAATACAAGACACAATTTAAATTGAGTTTACAAATTCCTATGAGAGCTCAAAACTGGAGATTTCATTATAATCAGGAGATGAAAAGGTAACATTTGAACAAAATGATAAAGGAAATGAATGATGCCGAATGGGAAAGATAAGAGTGAAGAAGGATATTTTAGTTAAAAATGGAAGTAGAAATAGAGCAAAAGGGCTTGCATGGGAAAAATCAGTCATCATATTGGAACATGTATGTTGCCCAAGTCATACAGTTTTTAAATTGGGAGAGACCTTAGAATTGTAGAATTGTCTCAAGTTAGACAGTCGAAGCTTAGGGACATGACATAGTTCTGTTACCATCACACCCACCACGGGGCGTCTGTCTTGGACATGGCTACAGTCACAGGGGGCAACAGCAGCTTGCGGGGGCAGCATAGGGCTAACATATGGCCCGGCACTTCACCGCCTATGAGAAGTGACGAGAGGGTTTTAGAACAATCTGCTACAGGGACAGAGATTTAGCTCAGTGGTTCCGGTGCCTGCCTCACAAGCACAAGGTCCTGAGTTTGATCCCCGGTAACCACATACATTGCTGGGCATGGTGACTCATGCCCACCAGCAATCAGTACCACATACAACAGTGCCGGGCATGGTGGCTCACGCCTGTAATCCCAGCACTCAGGAGGCAGAGACAGGAGGATTGCTGAGTTCGAGGCTTGCCTGGCTACACAGTGAGCTCAGGGCCAGCCTGAACTACAAAGCAAGGCCTTGTCTCAAAAACAAACAAACAAACAAACAAAAACAATCTGCTACCAAAAAATGTGGAAGACAGAAGCAAAAAGAGAAAGGCCCTCAAAGATCCTTGCAGTTGTCCAGTGAAGGAGTAACAGAATCAGGGTGTTGCTTTTACAATAATAAAAGTTGGCAGATTATAACTGTGATTCCCGACAAGGCTGTTTGCTGAGGTTTTCTGGTATCCTGGTGCCCACGACAGTGTGGAAGGGCTCTTAAACTATTTAATGAATGAATAAACCAGTGCATGTTTGTGACCACAGACATGCGAGAAGAGTTCTCAAAAAATGTGTGTCTCATGACAATCATGGGCAGCGAGACTGTGGGGAAGTGTTAATTTGGACCTATTGAGTTTGACATGCAGAAGCGGCTTCACAGAAATTCCTCAATCAACCAAGCGGACTTGGAGATCAGAGCAGGAGTATGATCGAAGATTTATAGAGTTGCGGAAAATCAGTAATAGCGTGCTAGTCAGAGTTCCACGGGGCCTCTTTATCTCACACAAAATGGCTGTCAGTCCCGCCATCCTTCCACCAAAGTGCTCACTGTCTTCCAGTTTCGAACATTTCCTTCATGTATGCAGAAGTCACTTAATAAAAACTGTAGCACGCCCATGAAAAGGAGATAGTCATAAATTCAGCAGTCGCAGTCAAATTGTGGACTGGATGACGCATGGGTGTGATGCTGCTTACTAGAGTAAGGGGCTTGTTTTACTGCCTACATTTCACATCCTTTAATATACCTTGGAAGAAGTCATCTGATCTGGAAAATTCTTTCAAAAATAAAACTGGAGAGTAAGGACTAAACCCATGTGATCCAGCTGAAGTGAATTATTCAGCGTATCTGTTTCCCTAGAATGTTTTTACTAATAGAAAAATCAGTGTCTGCCAATCTGCAATAAATAAATGTTGAAGGAATACTCAAATATCAGTTTGCTAATGTGCCAGCATTGCAGCCAGGATGTCTCAATCCTGTTCTTGGTGGGGGAAGGTGAAATACTAGCCAGAGAGGAAAGAGCTAGTATTTTAATGTGTTTTTTAAAGATGGAAGACCTCACAGCACATTGAAGCTACTGTTACATCTCAGACCTTCCTTTCAGGTAGTCATGGTGATGGTGCATGGGTACGGGCTGGGCATGGCAGCTGCCCTTTGCCTGACTCCCGCAGCCCTTAGATGAGCAGGCAGCCTTCACAGATCATTCTTGAGAATCCCCAGTCTGATGGCATCTAAGCTGATTTTGATGTCGAGAAACTCACATTCTTGTTATGTCTCTGTCTGACTAACCATATGTCTCTGCGATCATTATGTAGTGTCTGCTTTGGCTTCCTATCTGAATACTTGACCTTTCCTGCTTTATGGGAATACTGGAAAATTAATCAAGAGAAGTTTATGGGAGAATGCTTTGTATTTTCATAAGAAAGGTGACCTGTAATTCTAATGGATTATTACTAATTCACCCAAGATAAAGTCTATAAATTAAGCTGAGCAAAATATAGACATGATGGAAGTTCTCACAGTTTCTTGCTCTGAACACCCGTCCATGCCTTTATTCCTGTTAGCACCAAATGATCCCAGCTACGTGTTCTAAAAGTTTGACCAATGACTTTATGTGACCACGCATTTGTTAGTGTTTAAGACAAATTCACAAAGATAAAAGTAATGTGCTCTAGGGACAAGTAGACCGAGGACAGAACTTTTGTAATTAACAATAGTTTATACACCATTACCACAACAAGCATCCAAATAATTGCATGAACAATAGAATAGCAATGTAAGTGCCACCGGATGTTGGATGGTTGAACTTAAAGATAAATTCCATAAAAGGCCACAAGCACCAGTAAAGGGCTACAATGTCTTGTAGCACATACTTAATTTATAGGCAATAAATGAGTCTATCTTATGTAACTTCCAGGTCAGGAAAGTCAAGAAAAGAAATATATGAGAGATGGAAGACCTCAAAATACCAGCCATGAAACTTAGGACTTTTGGTAGCTAAATTTATATTTAAGTACCAAGAAGAGAGAAAGGGCTGGAATTTAATCAGTAAATGTGAAAATCCAACTATTATTTTTTACCAAACAAAGCAAATTTTCTATTTTACTAAGAAAATAAGAAAAGATTAAGCAGTTAGCAAACGAAAAATAGTTCTAGATGACTTATGATGTACTAAAAAGGAACTACATTTTGAAGGAGTTGATAAAAGTAGTTCTGTTGGATAGTTTCAGCAATATCCCTGAGTGTGTAAGCTTGTGATTTACAGATCTGCTATCCAAAGAGTAGAAACAGGAAGGTGTTGTCCCTGCATCTACCCCACTGGGAGGAAAGACGAAAATACAGTCCGACTCCTTTGGGGGTTTCTTCTCTTCCAGCCGCTCCCGGAAGCCCAGCCACTGAGCACCTGTGACTAGTTTCGTGAGCTGTTGTGTCTTTGAAGGAGACTTGCTTCTGTCTGGAATGCTCGTCCCTTTTCCTTTCTAGTTAAAAGGTTGCTTCTTCTCACAGAATCAATTCATTACCACTCTCTCTTCGAGGACCTCTGCAAATCCCTCCCACCTCTGCTGCACCTCAAATGAAGTCCTTACGCCCTGGTCCTTCCGTGACCTCTGTGTTGGCTATTCGGAGCCTGCCTGCCCTTCCTTCCTCCGGGGTGAGAGATCAGTGGCTGCCTGTTCACTCCTGGAGCAGTGTTACGCCCTTCGCTGCCATCTCACAAGGCTCCCTTCCTCAGCATTCACCTCACTTCCTTCTAGATCTCCTGGCGTGGCAAGGTTTGGCCTTCTCTCGGCTCAGTATCCCATTTAGCCTTTGGATTACGTGAAGTATTTGGACTCAATTTCACTCTGAAGTGGATTTTTTTCCCATATCAGTTAACCCCCACTCTGATTTCATGAACTAACCTGAGCTCTGGCCAGATTCCACCTCGGGACTTCTGGGCTGCAATTTCAGTAGCAGAGGAGGAAAGGTGTTTTATTATTTTGTTTCTCACCACTAGTGCACTCGCCTCTCTTCTCTGCTTGACTACATGTTCCTAGAGGACAGAAGTTTTACTATGTTCATCTTGGTGTCTAAAGGATCTGGCATGGTTTCCAGCGTATAGTAGCTGCTTAATAACTGTTTATGTAATAAGTAAAATATATGTAAGTGGTAAACAGAGCATGGTATTACTTTGAAGTATTAGTCACCACATGGACCATTTTATTCTTCAACCGTGATAAAGTAGGTTTATCCACAAGGAAACCAGATGAAGACACAGAGAGGCATATGTTTAACAGTGGGAATGGATTCTGAGAAATGTGTCCTTAGGCAATTCATCATTGTACGATCAACGAGAACTGTGCTTACACAAACTCTGCTGGTCACAATGTTAGGTGATACGATCTTACGGAACTGCTGTTCTACGTGCTGACTGGGAGGACAGAAATCTCTGTGTCAAGACACGTGATATTCTGTTGTTCAGAATGAAGACCTTTTACTTCCATTTTCTTTAATTACCAATGTAGGAGTGTCAGACAGCTTTGTGAAACCTTCTTTCAAAACATAATAATGTGGTAATCTGTAGTCTTAGAGTTCTGTATTTTCTATTTACTCATGACTACATTGACACTGAAGATCTAATACTAGCTTCTGGTTCTACTGGTGAAGACCAGAATATGGGCCAGCGATGCAGAGTCTTTCTGTCTTACTCTGGCCCGGGACCAAGGTTCATGGATGTCATTGTTCCTCATTCCCATTGCTCATATCCCTGACACTGAGCACATTTTTATTACACGGTAGATGCCAGATACATCTTTACCGAAAGAATGAATGATCACCTCCAGAGTTCTTATCTCCCACACATCTCCTGCCGCAGATCCTCAGTCATAGGCATTTCCCGCTCACTGACAAATCAATAGCTGGTGTGGGATCTTACCCATGAGTGTATCACTCCTGAACTTTGTGTGCTACATCTGATGCATGTGGCTCTCCTTCCTCAGCCCATTTCTATAATCAATGATCTAAGTATTGATGTTCCTCCCATATTCTAGGTTTCAAGTAAAAGGCTGGTTTTTTTCCCCCTTTACTTTCCCTCAGAGTCAAAAGTGCTCCATTAACATCTTTTGTCTGTGACACTTTTATAATACCCTCCCACTCTTAGCGCCCACTTGACCCACAAATGTTGGCTGAAATGAACTAAAGAGAAATTTGCCTGGTGCGGAGACCTCTTTACCTTTGTTTATATAGACTCTAGGGAGCAACCTCTAAGGAGAGGAAAGGGCTCTGACTGACATTCCTACAGAACCCTCCAGAGTTACGGAATAGTTCGTTTAACCAGAAACCTGCATAGGAATGTCCTGCATAGGAATTTGTGAATTCTAAATTAATAGTAAGCTCAAGCCAGCTTTACTTCCAATTATTATTTTTTTTAAATTGAATTCTTTATTGGTACAATTTATATACATCTCAAAATCACATATAACATTGGGAAATTTGTACCAGTATATGCCACAAGTTAATTCTCATTTTTACCCATATCCCTACCCACTCCCCCCTCCTCCCCCCTTATACATGCTCTTTTATTTTCTTTCTGTATCATATTTATTCCTTCCC
>PVIC010045707.1:0-14527 GCA_004025085.1 Thryonomys swinderianus
ATATCCATAACTTAAACACTGAGATATTGAGTTCAACAATATTAATGCATTATATTCAATTTAAGCAAAAAGAAAAACAATGAAAAATTGAAATTGTTTAATATACACAAGTACATAAATATCAAATCACATAAGTAAATATCTAATTCAAGTGCATTCATGTAAGTAGGGACATACCCATGGATGGCATTTATATTTAAAACTTCTTCCATTAACTTAAGTATTTCATGATCACTTTGGATTTTAGCCAGCATCTTAGCATGTTAATGGCTTTTACCTGACATGATAGTCTAAATCTTTACTCTCAAAAGATATGAATTATTAGTGGTCTTCCCAGGGTTAAATTTCTATAGTTTGCACTAATTTTTCAGTATTGACCATCAAAGCCATCATACTGGTACCCAAGACATATTGTGATTAGAAATTTTGGCTCATCCCTGCCTTGATAGTAAAGCCTCCCTACAGTGGAAGGGGCTAATGTGACTAAAAGAAAGTTTGTGATTCCAGCTTCCTCTTCGGTTTTGTCTTTGTTATTTCCACTGAGGAGAAACTCAGGGCTGAATAAAGCCTGAGCTGGCTGGTAAAGGTGGTATCTTGATACACATATAACAGGTTATTTCAACCTTCTGATTGTTAAAGGTGTCCTTTGCTCGCTGTTGGTGAGTATCTAATAAATTTTTGGATTTATGGAAGTAAATCCTAAGGTTTTCCCTAAAACTTGTTGCCAATGTGTCTTCTTCCAAATCGTTTAGCATCCAGCTAAGCCATCAGCTACTCTCCACACAATCAAATACATCTGTGACTCTATTATTCCTTCTACACAAAGGAGACATTGAAACATAATGTTCCAAGCTCTGCTAATTTACCATTACTTTTTCATTGTCTCATGTGGGCACTATTAAATGAATAAGGCAAATTATTAATAAATAGACATGTATCAGTCACAGCAATCATAATCAATGTCGCCACAGATATTCCACAAATAAAACCATCCTCCTTACTATTCAAATTATGCTGCTCATTATAGTAACAGATCTTATTTTATTTTGAAAATGAAGTAATTTCATCTGGTTTTTCCTTCGGTTTATCTCTCTAATCCAAAGTAGTATAATACTCCAAATAATTGGACTGAAGATCAAATTTCACTGATTGTACATCCTACTGTATATTTTCCTTAAGATAGTTCTCATCGAAGGGGGGTGCCCTCTTCCCACTGTAAAGTGAAAGCTAAGACTTCAGTCTGAGAAGGAAAATTTCTTCTGCAAGTGAAGACATAACCGGGTTTGGAGTATTGAAATAGTTTTCCAGGGCACTTGTAACTATACCATAAGTAGGGTTCCTGGCACAACAGAAATCATTTTCTTATAGTTCTAGCACAGAGATGTTTGAGACTGAGCTGTTAGTAGGTTCTGCTCCTTCTGAAGGCTGTCAGTGAAGCCATTCCTGTGTCTTTCCTGGCTTTGAATGGTTTGCTGGCTGTCATTAGCATTTCATGGCTTGTAAATGAATTTACCTGATCTTTGCTTTCATGGTCATATGGTAGTGTCTGTTCATGTAAGTCTGCCTTCATATCAAATTTCCAATTATATACAGCCACCTAATAGAGCTGATCCTCCTATTTTCAGGGACTAGGAGTTAGGATTTCGATACATGTATTTCAGGGGAAATGCAATTTTGAATGAACACAATTCAACCTTGACAGTAGTCAAGGTATTCAGATTTGTCAAAATTTATCCAACTATTTTAAGCCTATTCTCTGGCTCTATTTGTTCTACAAATTCCCTAAAGATAATGAACTAATAAAACTATAAATTGATTTATTTTTTAAATGATTCAGCTACTCACAAAAGGTCGGACTTCAGGTTTTATTTCTACAAATATGCAAGGAGTCTATAAAATATTACTTCTGAGTGTTGATATTAAACTGGAAGTTTAAATGGTGAATATATCATCTTTTTTCAAGTTTACTAGTATAGTACACTATGCCAGTCCATTCTACAGTTTTTGTTCTGTTTCCTACACTGCGCTGTATTGTCGTTCCTAAATTTGCTTCATATAGGCACTTCCTTATGTGTTGGATTAGATGATTGCTCTTAATTATAGACTAAAACATCATTGGATTTTTTATTTTCCATTTCCTTTGCCAATGAGGTCATTACTAAACTTAACTGTAGTGATAATTGTCAGCTCTGTATTCCCACGGTGTAGTCTCCATTAGACACAGGGCAGCAAAACCACATGAGTCAGCGTTCAGGCAGGAAAGAAGAACCTACTCAATATATTTGGAGTGCAAAGACTTAATGTACAACCAGGGACTCAAATGATAGTAGGAAATGCTATACAATCAAAACGCCAAAAGTAAGGTGACACTGTGGAAAACTTTGGGAAAAAAAACTGATACTCTTATCCTGAAGCAAATACATGGTTCTCAGAACCTCGAGAGTGAACTACCGTATATTGAAGGATCCCTGCGAACCCTGAGCCAACCTTCTTTATCTCCAGTGGGGATGTGAGTGATCATCAAGGGCTTCGTGGGAAAGTGCTGCAAATTTCATATCTTCTTGTTCTTTTGTGTCAGAAAAATACCTTTCCCTTTTATTTCACTTTTAGAGTTGGGTCATCTCATATACCAACTCTGGAATTTTGTATATAATACCACTCCAGTAAACATTATTCAGAAATAGTAATTTTGCTACACTGAATACAGGCAACCCATGGTAGTCATACAGTCAATTATTCTTTAAATCAGTCTTTCCCCCTTGGCTTATATGTGTGTAGTACCTGTGTGTGCACCTGCTCCCCAAGATGCTGCCCGTGGGATGTGGAATCTTTAGGAGACTGGACCTTCTGGGAAGTCTTAGGTCACTGCATGTTTTCAAAGGACATTATGGCCTCTTGACTTCTTTCTCTCTCCCTTTTGCTTACTGGTCTTGAAGTGAACACTTTGCTAATCCATGCACTTCCTGCCCTTGCCTTCTAGTATTCCCTCCATATCCTCAAAGCAGTATATCCAGAGTTCAAAGACTTCTGATACTAAACTGGAAACTCAAAAGGACAAACCTCTTGAGTTCAACTTTTCAAAAATTTAAGCCCATTTTTGAAAATTAATATTTCAGGTATGCCATTACAATGATGAAAAACTACCACATCCTTAAATATAATTGCAATATCATCACTCTCACATCTACCCCTTCAGTGAATTAAATAAAACATTGTTCATATCTACTTCTAACTTTCTTAGGCTCATTGCCAAGATATGTAGTATGCTTGCCACCCCAACTTCTTTCGTAACAACTAATTTTGGTTATGTCTAGCTGGAGTAATAAGTAACATTGGAACTCCATGACTTTATTTTCTTCTCATATTACAGAATGTTATTTTGTTCCAATTCAATCCTAGTTTATGTAACTGTTGTGTTGTTCTTGAACTTAATTTTTTTCCCCAGTACTGGTGATTAAACTCAATATGTACTGCTTTTTCGTAGTTCTTTACTTATAACTTCACACGGCAGTCATGTCACACTGTCTCAGGCTTTCCTTTAAGGCTATGTTTTTCATGCTACAGACCAAAGTGCAATGTGTAGCTTAACACTTCATAATACCAAACATTTCTGAAAATTATATTTTCAGAAATCTACATTCCCCAACTCTTTAGAAAAGTCAACTTAGATTGTCAGATATCTAGAAAAAGATAGTTATTTGGCAAAATTTGACTTTCTATGACCACTGTGTTAGACTATGATAGAAACTAAATAGCAGTGTACAAAGGAATGAAGTTTTCAGCTTCAAGTCTGCACATGTGCTAATAAAATGTCTTGTCCAGAGAAAGTGATGCACTCTGACAAATATTACTTCCCTGCTCAGACATTTCCAAAAGGTATAGGCAAAATCTGATGTGACAATGTATAAGAGGGCATCACATTATTCAAAAAAAACAGTAAGATTTACAGCTGCTTTCTCAACAAAAATGATTAAGGGCAGGCCGGAGGGATAGCTCAGTGGTTCCAGTGCCTGCCTTGCAAGCACAAGGTCCGGAGTTCGATCCCCAGTAACCACATACAATGCTGGGTGTAGAGACTCACGTCCACCAGCAATCAATACCGCATACCACAGTGCCGGGCGTGGTGGCTCACGCCTGTAATCCCAGCACTCGGGAGGCAGAGACAGGATTGCTGAGTTCAAGGCTTGTCTGGACTACATGGTGAGCTCAGAGCCAGCCTGAACTACAAAGCGAGACCCTGTCTCAAAAGAAAAAAAAAAAATGGTTAAGGGTAGGAGAGGTGGAATAAGATATTTCAAACTCTGAAAAGGCCAACTAAGAATTATACAGTCAGCAACCTATCCTTCAAACTTAAAAGTTATTTCCATAACTGTTGTTCTAGTTTGCATTCCCACCTATGATGTTGGAAATTTCTTTTTTTTTCACCAGAGAAACACCAGCATTTGTTACTTTTTTGATTTTTTTTTTTTTTTTTTTTTTTTTTTTTTTTTTTTTTTTTTTTTTTTTTTTTGAGACAGGGTCTCGCTTTGTAGTTCAGGCTGGCCCTGAGCTCACTATGGTGCCCAGGCAAGCCGCCGCGAACTCAGCAATCCTCCTGTCTCTGCCTCCCGAGTGCTGGGATTACAGGCGTGAGCCACCACGCCCAGCACTGTGGTATGTGGTATTGATTGCTGGTGGGCATGAGTCTCCACGCCCAGCATTGTATGTGGTTTCCAAGGATCGAACTCAGGACCTTGCGCTTGCGAGGCAGGCGCCAGAACCACTGAGCTAACCCTCCGGCCCACTTTTTTGATTTCTTGAAGATAGCCATTCTTTCTGGAGTGAGATAGAATTCTAGCAGCATTTTAACTGGCTAGAGATTGTTGAACATTGTTTCATGTATTTTCTGTCCATTGACCCTTTTTTGGGATGTCTTCCTCTGCAGTGTGTTGTTCATTTCCCAATTTACCTTTAATTATAAGTGGTTTGATGTCTTGGAGTTCTTTGTATATGCCAGATATTAGTGCTCTAGATGCACCTGGAAGATATAATGTTTACTAAATATATCAGATACACAAACTTGAATATGATATGATGTCTCTCATTTAAGTAAAGTACAAATTAAGAAAAAAATAAAGGAAGGGTGGAACAAGACAAAAGAGTGGATTTCTTGCAGATGGGAAGGGATCCCGAGAACCAAGCAAGAAGGGTGAGGAGATGGGGAAAAGGTAAAACGAAGATATGCCAGATGCAAGATCCTAATAACCTCAGTGAATATGGACATTGTACGTCATAAATGTGAACTAAGCTTAACAATATCAGTAAGAATAAAAATGGGGAAAGTGAAACAAAAGGAGGAGGGAGGGAGAAGGAGGGAAAGAGATTAACACAGGAAATAAAATGAGTTATGTACGTTTAATAACTCCCTGAAAACAATGTAAAATATAATGATAAAATAAATGTGTAATGATAAAATATGTAATGATGATAAAATATGTAATGATAAAATAGAATAAAATAAAAGTGAAAGTGAAAGTGAACTAAATTCTTGCGAAAAATTACTGAGAAAATTCCTTGCTAGGGGACATGACACAAAAGATATGCACAAGTCTTTCACTGTATCATTTTGTATGTCACTCCCATATGGATATAAATGATAACAATGCAAAAAACAAGAACAATGGGATTATATTAGTTCAAGCTTTGCATATTTACTCAAAATGAAGTGTATCAATCTTAAGTGAATGTTATTGATCTGAAGAACATAAATTAGTCGGTATTATAATCTATAGTGCACTGTATTGAATTATTCCCAGTTATTTTTAAGAAAACTACTTAATTCAGTACACAACATTTAACACAAAATAACATAGAAATAGATATATCGATGGGAAAAGGAGTGCAAAAAATAACAATATAATAGAAATAAATCCAACCATGTCAATAATTACATTAAATATAAATTGATTTTTTAATTAAGAAAAAGGCCAGAAATTTAGCTCAGTGGTTCTGGTGCCTGTTTACCAAACTCAAGGTCTCTGGTTTGATCCCCAGTAACCACATACAACAATACAGGGCATGGCGACTCACGCCCATGGGCAAACAGTACCACACACCACAAATGCCTGGTTTAGTGGCTCAAGCCTGTATTCCCACAACTCAGGAGGCAGAGACAAGAGGATTTCTGAGTTCAAGGCTTGCCTGAGCTACATAGTGAGCTCAGGCCCAGCCTGAACTACAAAGCAAGACCTTGTCTCAAAAAAATAAATAGAATAAAATAAAATAAAAATTTCAAGCTCAGTATAAGTAACCAAATAAATTAAAACCAACAAAATCATACTCTGTGACATCCATAGACCATTTTAGATTGAAAAGAATATGTGGGTTAACAGTATACACATGTATGTACATGTGTATGCCTATGTACATAACATATAGCTATATACATTCACAAGAAAGCTGGAGTAATCATACTAATATCAGACAGTATTGACTTTAAACTAATGAGAAAATGGAAGAGATAACAGTGCATGTTTTATAATGATGAAAACTCAGATCTCAGAAAGAGCTGAAGCACCTAACAACAGAGCTTCTGAATTTGAGAATCAAGAACTTACACAATGAGGAGAAATAAAATTCCTCCTGAAGATTCAGAAACTTTAAAAGACCAGTTGTGATATCAGAAAAACAGTTAGCTAAATACATATCTGTAGTTCATGAGAACAAAACTAAATGTTATCTTTATTTGGCTGAAAAACTAGTTCCCCCCAAACAGCAAAGGATACACTGGTTCAAGTAGAGGATTATGCAAAACAGATCATATTATAGAATGAATTCCTCATAAGTAAATGATTGGAATCATATGAAATATCTTTTTTATCATGACATAATTGGATTGGAAATCAACATACAACATTGGAGAAAAAAATAGAAAATAATTGAACTGTATAAAATTCATGAGTGAAATTAAATCATAAGACAAATTATAATTCAAATTCAATATAAATGAAAATACAAAATATAGATATCGATATTCTGTAGTTGAATCAGTGATCAGAGAGAAACTTGTAGCTGTACACACTGACATTAGAAAAGACAAAAATGCTTTAAATTAATAATGCAAATTTTTACTTTAAGCAAGCAGAAAAAAGGTCTTGCAAGCAAGAGAAAACAGCAAATCAATAAAATAAAAATAAACAGTGAGTTAGAAGTTTTTCATTCCTGAAAACATATAAATAGCAAAGTGTTTGCGTGTATGTGTGTACATATATGTATATATGTATGCATATGTACACATATATGGAGAAGGGGGTTGTACGATGGGTAGGGGAATGGAAAAAAGGAGAATTTAGTCATGGCACATGCTGGTACAAATTCCCAATGTTGAGTGTGATTATGATGTGTATATAAAATGTACCAATAAAGAATTAAATTAAAAATAAAAATTATATGTATATGTGTATATACATATTGATATTCTGTATATATATATATTGATATCCTATGTATACACATATACTTTTTCTTTCTTGAAAAAAAGCTTGAATGTTGAAAAAAATAAAATAGAAGCATTTAATAAAGTGTTATTTGCTTCACATTACAGTGGGATAACAGTGTAAAAAACCTGATATAGAGATACAATAGTGCAGAATATAATCTTTAAATATTGAAAGTGTTACTTTTAGACTTGTATCTTCTCTCAGAATACAGAATAATGAGGAGAGAATGGTCTCTGTAACCTAACAGGATGAAGGCTAAGGCACTAAATATTTAGTTAAAGTAGCAAAGACAGCAGAGATATTTAAAGTAGCAGAGATTCAAACTTTCCTCCATCACTTTCTTAGAAGTGCACTATCAAAAATATTATAAATTTTGTTTTTTATTAATAAAGAGAATAGTAACAACGCAAAAATAGGATGAAGAAATAATATATATAAAATGCTTATCATAGAGGCTGGCATCTAAACGGCAAAATACAATATTGAACCTCACTAAAGTTTTCTGTGGATGGAAAATCACTTATCTATAAGAAAAAATGAGTATCTAAAACTAATTTCAGCTGGACTAAAATCTTATGCTAGTTAACATTTAAATTTTGTGTAAGTATAGTTTAAGAATGGCAAGGAAACTATTCTTTCTCACTTTTAAACAGATTTTTAGGTAGAAAATAACACTTTAGAAAAGCTTCAAATTTACTCTAGCAACTACAACTGCACAATATGCAAATAGCTTGTTATATTTTCTGTTGTGTGAAAGTAATGGTTGCTACCCAAATAAACCTTGAGTTGGTATGTGATGAACAAATGTCACCTATTTAAAATATCGTTCCTCCTCCAGTGTTCCTCCTGTTCTTTAGAATTTTCTCTAAAGAAATACCAAAATTCTGAAAGGCTGAGAGAAGAATATTTGCCAATTTAGCCCCAGTTGAGACACAAACAGTTCCTTTCCTCGGTAAGCAAGAAAGTGAACCACTCACGAAGCTTCTTATATTAATGCTACAGTAAATGTGGCGAAACCGTCATAGGATATTTCAGTACATTGCGCATGTCATTTGGGTTTACAAGCAATCTGCTGAGAATACAGAGACCCACTTACCTCCTCTGTGACTTCAGTGCATGTCAAGAAACAGTCATCAAGTTTATCTCTTCCCAAAATTGCTTAATTCCACAATACTCTTCTGCGCTCCTTGGAAACATGTTTTCTTTTCCCATTTTAAAGCAAAGTTAAGTATCTGTCAAAGGAGGGGGAGCTCAAGCTAAAACCTTGTGGGTTTTGCATTAGAAAAAAAAATCAATCCTATAGACTTCTAAAATAGAAAGGAAATAAAATACATAATAGAACACAAAAAGGAAAGTATAAGTAAACATTAAATAAAATGCTTAGAACAATTGGCGAATTTATTTTTATTGACGCAAAATTAAACGATGATGTGCTTTATAGGTTTAGGCTGTCAGTACAACTATATGTTACTTCACAAACAATGTAAGTCATATAATAATAATATTTCTGGAGGAAATATTAAATGCCACTTGTCAAGTTAATGGACTCTTATAGTCAAGAGTCCTTAAAATATGTACCTATTACATGTATTGATGATTTTTAATAATTTAAAATTATAGACCAGAGCTGTGAACTGAAATGGAACTCTGATTGATGTTTTTTTTTTTGGGGGGGTAGGGCCTTGTAATACAACCTAATAGAGTTTTTCCCCAAGAAAGAAAAGACACACTTTAAAAAATGATGGGTAAGTTTGGAAGGGAGGATCCATTCTGTACAGTTATTTGGGCTGATTCTTCTGTACATGGCGAAGAACCTCTAGCCACAGGCCTATAGAAAGCACACACTTCTGCTTCGGTGCAGTGTCTCTGCCTAATGGAATGCAACTTATTTCAGAAATTAATAAGCATTTATTAAATAATATGAGAACATCTTCAAGATGAACAACATCTTGAAGAGAACAACTTGACCCACTCTACTAACACAAATAGGTTAGTATTTTGCCTATAACACATTATCATTACTCAAAATATAGGGTTATTTTATATTTTGAAGTTTCATACTATGGATGGAGAATTAATTCTATGGAATTATATCTTGACAATAACAGTTATAAAGTGTATAATTTGAGGTAATTTATTTAGTCTCTACATATTTCAAATTCTCTAACATAACAGAGTAGATGCCACAAGTTACATACTGGACTGAATGTTAAATATACAACCCACATAAAGTTCTTATTACAGTTTTGGACTCATAGTACTTTTTAAAGATTAGCTATTATCTTCTTTAGCATTGTCTTTAAGAAGAGACACTAAACTGGAGACTGGATAAAGATGTGTGTGTGTGTGTGTGTTTGTGTGTGTGTGTTTTAAAATAAGATGGAACTGGGGAGGCAGAGACAGGAGGATTGCTGAGTTCGCGGCGGCTTGCCTGGGCACCATAGTGAGCTCAGGGCCAGCCTGAACTACAAAGCGAGACCCTGTCGCAAAAAATAAATAAATAAATAAATAAATAAAAGAATGGAGTATTATTCTGCCATAAAGAATGACAAGTTTCATTCATTTATGTGCAAATGAATACACCTTGAGGACACAGTAATAAGTAAAATAAATGGACCCTAGATATGTAAATATCATATCTTTTCTCTGATACGAGAACCTGTAGATGTAAATGAATTCTAGAATGTATGATAGATTTTGTAAAACAGGAAATTTCAAAGGGAATGTAATGAGGGGGAAGAGTATATATGATTCAGGAAGAAAAAGAAATAGGGGTTGTGGGTCGGTAGGGATGAGAATTAACTTGTGTTATATACTAGTACAAACCCCCCAATTTTGAGTGTGATTGTGAGCTGTATATAAAATGTACCATTAAAGAATCCAATTTAAAAAAGACACTAAAAATATATATATTTTACTTCCATTGTGTGTGTGTGTGTGTGTGTGTGTGTGGTGTTGGATACAGAGCCCAGCACCTTGTACAAGCTAAGCAGTTCTACCATTGAGCTACATCTTCAACCATGTCCTGTTACATTTTGCTTACAATCATCTATTACATTTTTCACTGTCTACTCATGCATGCCAGAAAGTGCTCAGGTCATAAACTTTTAAAATATTTATGAATAGATAAACAAATTCAACACGTAATAGATATCTATCATATTTTATTTACTGTTAGTCCTGAATAAAATAGTAGAAACAAAATAACATTTCAGTTTCGTAGTTTATGATAGAAAGATTTAGGTAAATATAGAAAGTTTGTATTTTTATGAGAAAATTTTCCTCTCATTTTTAATTGAAAAAATAGATCATGCTCTTATACTCACATACATCATTGGTTACTATTTCTAGAAAACATCAAGTCTCTGAAAGCTAAACCCACCTGCAGACTAATTACTGACTATAGAACTAAACATAGATCAGATATAGAAGTTGACAGTTTCCATCTAGCAATTGCATGATACCTTTCATGCAAAACCTTTTTATAGCCTTTTATCTGCTGAATCGAAGAGTTGTTAAATCCTTCTCTATCCCTACCATACTCTGAGATGCCCTCTGAACCCAAGCACCAACAGGACATTTCCTTTATTGCCCGGTGAGAATTCTGGGGAGGAAAATTATACAAGGTGAATTTGTTCACTGCAAAGCTGTGAGCAGAAGACTATTAGGAAAATGAAAATGAGTAGAAGGAAAAAACTTTGAAGTGAAAAGCTATAAAGAATAAAATTTATGAAATATAATTTACAGAAGAATGTGGTATTTTAATATATAAATAGTGCAAGATATATTTTATTGAAAGTATGATTGTAAATACAAAGATAAAAAAGATGACAAGAAGCAACAATAACTGACTTCTGGCTTAAAAAATCACTGTCATGAGGAAATAGAGGGGAGAAATGTTCCAGCTGAAATCAATAAAAACAGAACCTAGCTAGCAGAAGTCTCCTAACTAGGAAGAACTCCTCTATATCCCTTGGATCAGCAAAAGGAGGGCTAGGGAATGCTGGGACTATTCACAAGTGTGAGAGTTGAAATGATTGTTTATTTGTTTGCTGTTTGCAGTACTAGAAATTGAACCCAAGCCTTCACGCATGTTAGACAAATATTACAAAACAGAGCATACATCTCAAGCCCTTAGTTTTGAGACAGGATCTTGCTCAGTGGCCCAGCCTGAACTTAAGATTCTCCTGCTTCAGCCATCCATTTACCTAGGTTTATAGACAGACAGACACCATTATGCCAGCTAAACTACTTTTTCTGTGAGACAAGTAAAAATGTCCTATGTATATAAGATACTGAACTATTTGAAGAATGATTCTAAGCCTTAATATTAATTTTACAGTGCTACTCTCCCTGGTGTAATGGCGTGTGCCTATACTCCCAGCACTTGGGAGGCAAAGGCAGGAGTACTGTTGGGAGTTCAAGGCCAGCCAGGCTCACATAATGAGTTTAGGGTAAGCCGGAACTACAAAGCAAGAACCTGTCTCAGAATCAAAACAAACAAACAAACAAACAAACAAAAATACTACTTTTATGAATCACCACTTTTAGAATTTTATACGCTTAAAGAAATATATACACTAGGTCTCTAACACTTTACATTTTAGTACACAAAATAGCAAGATGACGCTCAGACTCCCAACAGTACAATTTTGTTATTAAGGGGAAAGGCAGGATTATTAGACAAAATTGTTAATACAAAATTGTATAAAAATGGATGAAAGATAGACATCCACTCTTTTTTTAAATTGAATTCTTTTTTTGTTTGGTTTTGGTTTTTTTTTGTTTGTTTATTTGTTTGTTTTGAGGCAGGGTCTCACTTTTGTAGTTCAGGCTAGCACTGAGCTCACTATGTAGCCCAGGCAAGCCTCGAACTCAGCAATCCTCCTGTCTCTGTCTCCCGAGTGCTGGTATTACAGGCGTGAGCCACCACGCCTGGCACTTTTAATTGAATTCTTTATTGGTTCAATTTATATACATCTCACAATCACACATAACATTGGGGAATTTGTAGATGAAAATGAGCTCTAGAAAGTATGACAGTCTTTGTAGAATGGGAAATTTCCAAAGGAAATTTGGTGTGGGGATGTAATGAGGGGAAGGAAAAAATATGATTCTGAAAGACATCTACCTTTTTGATAAGTAGGATAATTCCATCTCCACAAACCAAAGCGATGATAGCGCCATCTATCTGAGATTTAGTTAAGTAATATTTCATTGTCAGTATTAATTTAAAATCATTATAGCCTTAAACTGAACAATGGTCATTTTAGGGCTTGTTTCCAATTTTGTAGATACCTAAAAATGCCCAAGAGCATCACTTATTTTTGTAGTTCATATTTCATTCATTTGGGAAAAAATTAATTTTGAATTCTGTGACTGCATTAGGTTAGAATTTGAAATTATAGGACGTGTAAAACAATACATGAATAATTAGTGTTGGGGATCCTTAGTGCACATTTTAAAACTAGTGGAAATTTTTCTTTGTTTAAGTGCTATAGAGTTTTTAACAGTTTTTACACCTCACTGAATGTGATAAATCCTGTATTTACATGAGTTGTTTGGAGCTCTTACCTATGTTTTCTGAAAACCCATACTGAATAAATGTAAAATTACACTGGGAAGGAAAACAGAAGTCCAATACTTCTGCTAAGACCTTGTCCCTTCACAGTCTGACAAGTGCTAGGAAATGAACCCTTAATTTGCTACTAAGTGAGCCAGAATTCAATACAGCCCATTAACATTTGCCACCGCTTGGGTTATTTGACTTCAAATGCATTCTTTCTTCTGTACTGCTCTGCTTATCGTCAAACAAATACTGGCCTTTGTAAGGCTGCATTTTCCAGACTCTTTTGTCAGATAGCTCCTAGTTGAATTTGGCTAAAAGGAAATGTAAGCAAGGACAGGAGGCATCTCAGGCCACAGCTGCTTCCCAGAGACCGCACTCCTTTGACTCCGAGTTCCAGGGAAGCGTGCAGCCTCCTGAGCTCTAGAAACAGAGCTCTTCCTCCAGTCTGGCAGGGGTGAAAGAGTCTTGTGTTCTGTGTTTGTTCACTTTGGATTCTCCTTCCCATTTCCTTTCTTTTTTTTTTTCCATTATCTCTCTACATGGTTCTCTGACTTAAATCATACATGTTTTCATTGCTTGGAGTATCATTTTGTTGTTTTGGTTTAAATTAACCAATATCATCCCTGAAACCAGAAGTAACCACGTGATAGAAAACTTCAGTATGGGCTTCTGCGGTGAATTACTGTTTAAAAGGGATATTGTTAGTGGTTTCCAGTTGTGTTGTGATTATGCCTGTATTTGCTTGGAATAAAGTGGCGATCAAAAGGAAAACTTCAAATAATCAAAGTGTTTTCATGATTATTCACTGTCACAATAATTATGCTTACTCAAATTGTAAGGTGGAACATTCACTTACTTTTTATACTGGAACACAGGCCTTCGCATTAAACTTCATCTCCACCCTTTTGTAAAATTTTGAGACATTCTTCTAAGCCATTAAACAGCCCAGGCTGAGGTCAAATTTACAGTCTTGGTGACTTGGGCGCTGGAGGTTATGTGTGGAACGCCCATTTCCTCTGCCATTCAAACTGACACAGGGGGAGTTTCTGAAATAAATACAATCTCAAAGCATGAAAAGCTGTACCCCATGGCATAGGAAGAAAAATGGGAACTTGAAAGCTCAATTTAAGGAATTTTTACTTCTTGAAGTTGCAGAGAAGACAGAGTCGTCAATGAGGAGTAAACTCTAACTCAAGGTAAAACCACAAATAAAAATAATGACACTGTTGTATTGGGTCTGTTATATACAATGAGAGCATTCAATTTCAATGGGAATGGACTATGACTATAAGACTTGTGGTGGAGCCTCTGAACTTTTAATTTGAAATTCTTTTCAAATTTATTTTGGGTAGAAGCAGTTCATTCTCTTTTCTCTGAGAGGACTAGATACATTGATTACAGTCTACAGAAAGTATACTCATGTGGATTATCTAAATTAACTTAATGAATAAATCTCTAAGGAATGTGCCTACTGTTGGAG
>PVIC010045708.1:0-14527 GCA_004025085.1 Thryonomys swinderianus
GTCTAGGTTTGGACGTTGTTTACCTGCAATGCTTGAAATACTTCCCTCCATGCTCTCCTTGCATTGAGTGTGTGTGTTGAAAAGTCTGCTGTGATCTTAAATGGCTTCCCTTTATAGGTGATTTTCTTCCTTTCTCTCACTGCTTTCAGTATTTCTTTCTTTTGTTGTGCATCTGGAACCTTGATAATTATATGTCTGGGTATAGATACTTTTATGTCATGGCATTTTGGACTCTGATAGGCCTCATTTATCTGTATATCTATTTCTTTTCCTGTGAAGTTTTCTGTTCTTATCTCTGACAATAACTTTTTTATGTCTTTTACACTGTCTCCTGCTTTCTCAGTGACTCCAATCAGTCTCATATTATTTTTCTTTGAGTCATCTAGAAGCTGTTGAGTTGATTTCTCATGGTCCCTTGCTCTTTTCATAGATTATACTTTTCCTGCTCTTTGGCTGCTATGCTGTCCTCTATGTCTGAGATTTGCTTCTTTGTTTCATTCATCCTATTTTGCAAGCTTTTGTACTCCTTCATCATCAGCTGGAGCCCTGCTTGAAACTGTTTACAATTTTCCATTGCTTCTGCCATCTTGGATTCTATCATCTCGCTGATCTCTTCTTTAATGATGTCTTTCACTGTGGACAGTATCCCTGTTTTGATCTCAGAGAAGAGTTCTCATTTCCTTTTTACTAGATCTGCTTTAGATACCATCTCAGAGAGTCCTGGTGATTGAGTTTCAGTTTGCCCTATATCCCTTTTCTGGTTTTCCCTTTGGCGATTATCTTTGTGTCTGTTTTTTTTGTATATTTTCTCATTTCTACTCTTTTGTTGTTACTAATGCTCTTCTTTCCCTGATGACAGTGCAATGTTTGTTGCAGGTCTCTTTGTATTCTCTGGGACCATTTGGATGTGGCACCTTCCTGGGTTGTCCTCATTGAATCTGTAATGACCCTTAAGAGTTCTCAGTTCTGACACATCATGGGAGGCATTTGAGCAGAACAATCACATCATCTTTGTTACCATAATACTGTCAGTGCCAATATCAGCATTAAACACAGTAAATAAAATGAAAAGTTTTGTTAATTTCAATTCTGAAGTCTTTGAGCTCATGACTTACCTCTATGCCCATATGCCAAAATTTAGAATTAATCGGCAATGTATATACAATATGTAGATCATAAATATACCCTCAGAACCCTTTGATGATAAGAGGTCACTGGGGAATCAGGGAGGTATGGGGACAGGAGGAGAGTAAAATAGGGTTTGCAGATTTATGAAGATCACCTATAGTCTAGAACCTCATATATGCCAGTGGGTAATAGAGGATAAAAGGGCGTATATAAAACCGTACTAACTGTATGCTGTAAGACCGTTGGAGACTTTTCTCACCTTCTTATAATAGCACAGAAAAAATAGGGCAGCCTAAGTGTCTTTTACTTTTGGGTATTGCTTCTGACAGGAAAATAGGAGATGGTGTGGAGACAAGAGGTGAATAGAAGGATCTAGGAGTAGATGGCAAAATAGAAAGTAGATTCCTTTTTTTTTTTTTTTTTAATCTTGCCTGGTCTTTCAGTTGGGCTCCAGTGTGGAGGGATGCATGAAATGGGTCCCCCTCTTCTCGGACCTGGGTCTTCACAACACAGCTCTGGGGTGGGGTTGGGGCCGGTCGGTGGGCCTCAATCCTCTGTGGTGGGAATGGCGCCCGGGTCCGTACCTGAGTCCTCATTGCACGGCTCTAGGGTGGAGTGGGCTGGTCAGCAGGCCACAGTCCTCTGCCGCAGGTGGACCACTTTCCTTTTTGTAATGCCAAAAAAAATCCCCAAAATATTCTTTTTAAAAAATGGATCATTTTACTGAAAAACAAAGCAGTACATTTAGAGTTTTTGTTTTCCCGCTCTGAAAATAACACTGAAGATAGGTCACTATTGACCTTCCTTCCCACATTGGTCTTTAGTCTCTTTGTCCATCATCTTCTGTCACTGCAACTTATATACCATATGCAGCTCCACTTCAGCGTTTAGATCATCACTTTCCTCAGAACCTTCTCACAAATCCTTTTCCTGTTCTTGCATTTTATCTGTATGCTCGGGGCTGCCACCTCAAAGAACAATAAAAAGATAACAAATACTTTCTATTTTTATAGCATGGGGACTTGAGCTCCTGGCTGAAGTAACAGTGGTTGAACTCAGAAAACTATCAATTGGGAAATAGCAAGATTGTCCCACAAATGTTGTATTTCATTGTTCTCTTTTTTGCCCAGGAAAAAGCACAGTTCTAATATTATTCTCACCCCATTATTAGCATTTAGACTATCACCCTTCTCATTATTTCCCTTACAGATAGAGGCACCTAACATGATCTGCATTTTCTGTAAAGCCTGGAATAACATGTACCTATGAAGACCTTAGGAATAAAACATACATGTCCCTTTTTTTCTGACATTCTCATTGTCATGCAGCAGAAAAAGAAAAGAAAATATGTAAAAATCAGAAAGTTGATTCCAATTAATCAGAAAATCCATCGATGACACTGCAGGTAGAGTGCAAGCAGTAATGTGTTCTAGACTTTTAGCTCCTGTTGAGTAGCTGTGGTCCTTTTCTGTCTCCCCTTGACATCCATTTTTTTTTCTTTATGAGTACAAAAGAAAACCTCTTTTGTGAAACCACTGGTATCAGTTTAGTTACATAGATTTTAGTTCTAAAATACCATCTTATTTTATTTCCATACTCAAAGGTGATAGGGTTAGAGAAACAATTTCAAATTTTCCTTGCATTCTTTGAACTAATTAATGAAAACATCTATTTTGGTTTCTTTGGGAATTTTTCATGGTTTCAAATAATTTGCAGAAAAATCCTTAATGTTACAGTACATTCTTCTTCTTTCTGCCTGTGATTGTTCGGAACCTGAGAGAGAACTGTTCTCTAGGAAAGTTCATTTTAGAAACTGCATAGATGCTTGATAGTGTTTTCTGAAATAAGTTGTTTTTAATAGGTTTAGCTAAATTATAAATATTTTTTTTTGTTTTTGAGACAGGGTCTTGCTTTGTAGTTCAGGCTGGCCTTGAGCTCGCTATGTAACCCAGGCAAGCCTTGAACTCAGCAATCCTCCTGCCTCTGCCTCCCGAGTGCTGTGATTACAGGCATGAGCCACCACACCCGGCTTTGTGGTATGTGGTACTGATTGCTCATAGCATTGTTGTATGTGGTTACTGGGGATTGAACCACTGACCTCACACTTGCTAGGCAGGCTCTGGAACCACTGAGCTAAATCTCTAAATTATAAATATTTTCTAAAATTATATGTGTGTCTGAATACCGAATAAAGGAATACAGTGCTTGGCCTGGTCTTATTGATTGTGCCTAATCGAAAGTCAGGTTCAAGCTCTTTTTCAGAGCATGTAAATTAAAAAAAAATCATATTCTCACATCAAGCAATGCACTTTTAGTCAAAATCAAGACATGGGGCCAATCAGAGAGTAAACTACCAGATAAGATCTCAAAAGAACTAGACTTCAGTTTAGATTCTGTCGAGCTGCAGCCATAGCAAAAATTATTAAACTTATTTCAGTTCTTGGCCTTATTGACTGTCAATATAGATAATGATACGGATGTCTCCAGTGCACGAAGGGTGGAAATATGTTGTAACAATGAGATGTAAGTGCAGAGGAGTGTTGGCATTTTCAGAAGAACTTGCTGCCATTCATAGCACCTAGGTACCTCTACTTCTACAGTGTGGTGGAAAGGACAGAACTCACACCACTGAGTAGAGATTTAGGCACTAATAAATGGTGAGTAGTCTCAGTGAGGTTGCAGAGGAGATAAAAAACAAGGAACTAAGACCATGGTATGAAGTTAGATGAAGGAAAGAGATTATTAAACCCAGGTTGAAGCCAACATCTTTTTTTTGTTTGTTTGTTTTTTGAGACAGGGTCTCACTTTGTAGTTCAGGCTGGCTCTGAGCTCACTATGTAGCCCAGGCAAGCCTTGAACTCAGCCCTCCTCCTGTCTCTGCTTCCTGAGTGCTGGGATTACAGGTGTGAGCCACCATGCCCAGCAAAATCAACATCTTTGACTTTAACTGATTTCTATGTCGCCCAGAGCAGGGGCTTTGAAGGATCTGAGATATAAGACTGCTTCCTCTGCAGACATCATCAATGGAGCCCCTTCTCAGCAATAGAGATTCTATCCAGATACAAAAGCTTAGCACTTCAGCAAAGTTTGGGAGTATAGAATTATGTTGTCATACATTCCCTTCCTTTGATACATAGTAGAGCATCATTTTGTATCCAATGAAGAATTTTAATAGAGTTTTTAAGGAAAGATATGAGCAGGTATTAAAATAAGGATTGTACTTCTTGGGTAGATACTGATTAGAGATATTAATCTGCACTGTACAGAAAGAATATCAAAGAAGAAAATTCAGCTCTGACTACTGGGCCCATCATTTACCAGACTTTTTGCTTTAGGAAAGTGATTTAAATTTTTAAAATTCTATCTTTATAATGAAAAGAAGGATATGATATTAGAAACCTCCAAAAAAACAGCATATAAGTATCTGTGTGTGTGTGTGTGTGCAATATGTGTCAGCCAGCTTTGCATCACTCTGACAAATACCTAAGGGGTAAAACACATAATGGAAAAAAGACAAAGTTTGGGCTAATAGTTTCTGACATTTCAGTTCATGCTTTCAGGGCTCTAGAGGAGCAGAACATAATGGTGGAAGGACAGGGAAGTGGGTAACTGCTCAATGCAAACAAAAAGAGGAAGCTGAAAAGTAAGTAAGAATTCATGTCCCAGTTTGAGTTGGAAGTGTGTAGGGCAGATGAAAACTCAGGCCAGAGCCCTGTGTTGCACTCATGATGCAGAAGGCTGCTTCTTTGGGAAGCCTCAGTTGTATGTAGATGTTTTTCTGATTGGATGAGATCCGTTGTGAAGCAGATTTTGTGGGGTGGTCTACTGTACTTCAACTCAATTGACCAAAAATGCTAATCACAACCCATAAATATTTTTACAGTGATATCTACTTAATGAAGCAATTAAGGCCCACAGCTTAGCCTAACTGACACATAAAGGTAACCATTCCAGATACCTTGTTGGAAAATGTGATAACATTCAGTACACTCAGGAAAGGGGCTGAGATGATTTTCTTTGTCAGGGTTTGAATTTCAGGAGAAGCACAGAAGGAAATCCACTTAAGTGTAATAGATTGAGATTGCAGTATTTTCCCTTCCTGGGATAGAAATTACTTTAGTAAATTGACATTGTTTTTATTTTTATTTTTTTGAGACAAGGTCTCATTTTGTAGTTCAGGCTGGCCCTGAGCTCACTATATAGCCCAGGCAAGCCTCGAACTCAGCAATCCTCCTGTCTCTGCCTCCCGAGTGCTGGGATTACAGGTGTGAGCCACCACGCCCGGCACTGTGGTATGTGGTATTGATTGCTGGTGGGTGTGTCACCACACCCAGCATTGTATGTGATTACCAGGATTAAACTCAGGACCTTGCACTTGCAAGGCAGGTGCCGGAACCACTTAGCTAAATCTCCAGCCCCAACATTGGTTTATCTTAAATAAATTGGTTTTATTTAGGTAGAGAAAACCAGAGAAACTGGGCATATCCCTAGAAAAGAGTACAAGATTTGAGTGTTACTGATCTGTGTTAGAATTTAAGTGACCTCCTCTGGTGGCATCACAAAGGGCCTCATCTTCCTTTCCTTATCCCTAAAAGAGACTTAGTCATTCCACTTCTTAAGGTTTGGGGCATAGGGGAAACTTTGGGAGATAGAGTGTTGTACTGGCAGAGATGTCTTTTTCCATCTCAACTCACTTTCCTTAATTTGGTATACAGACCCCATGTCAAAATGTCATTATAAATTTCATAGCTTCTTGGTGATTTATAGGTACTGGATCTGCCCAGGGTAGTTTATGAATCCAACCCCCATCAGGTATAAAGGTTTTCTCTTAATTTTCTATAACTGAAGGGGAAGACTCTGAGTGAGGATGAATCACACCTGTCCTTCACTTGTTGCTATTCCTCACTCTTCTGGATTTTGCTCTAGGTCTGGGCAGATGTGCAGCTACAATAAACCACAGTAGTCAAATCCACTCCAGATCTTCTCTTGCCTTCCTTTATTGCTGAGTTTCTGCAGATGGTCAGTATTTTTCTCGTGTGTGTGTGTGTGTGTGTGTGTGTGTGTGTGTTCAGATTTCTTCAACATGCATTTCCCCAATAACTCTCTTTAGAAGGTTCTTGTCCCTTACTGGTTTCCCCATAGAAATTTCATTCTACCATCTTCTCTAGAGAGAGACATGGGAGCTACAGGTTCTCTTCCTCTCATGTTTTCTGCGATGAGGAAATGCACTTTTCCCTGCTAGTGGAAATGACTCCTTAAAACTGCTTATATTAAGAAATTATGCTGCAAAAAAACTTCATCTTTTGCATACCCTTGGATATGGGTGCCATACATACAAAGACACACACACACAGATGGTGTTGAGTTACGTGGACAGGAGAAGTTAGCTTCTCTTGCTCCATGGATATATTTTCTCTAAAACACAGGAGATAGTGATAAAATGAAATTCTCTCTTCTGTTTCTCCTTCCTAAGACATTCATTTGATATTCTGGATTGAAAAGTTTTCTAGGGCCAACAGACTTCCAGAAATATTTCCACCTGTCTTTGTAAGGGTCCTGGGAGGCATATATAACCTCATTTGTGGATGGTTCCCTTTTGAATATGGGCATTAATTGCCAGTAACAGGGCAACTGGAAAACTTTCACTCCACATTCTATTACAGTAAGTATTATTACTGTCAGCAGGAACCAGGGCAGCTTTGTTCACATCAGAGTGGTAGACCTCTGTTTTCCTCTTTATGACCATTGTATAATGTATAGTTCCAGGATGGTGGCATGTTGGGGCATAAATACTGTAACTTCCTCCCACACAGATTTCCAACACAGCCTCCTTGAAAATCATTTTATAGTTTTAAAAATAGCTCCATACCTTCTTTCAGACCTTGTTTTCTGTTTCAAAAAGTTATTGGTCTTCTTCATGCTGAGACAAATATATTTTAAACTACAGCTACAGCTTGTTCCACAGGGCTGGCTTTCCATGGGCTGACTGTGGGGAAGGGGAGAAGGGGGTGCAGTAGCACCCCATCATTATGCTGGATGTACTGGCTACACTTTCCACTAAGCTTCACTTCTAGTATTCTCATCTATTTCCTAATGTGAATAATTATTCCACAGAGAAATCTAAAGCCAACAAAATCAGAGGAGGCTAGAAAAACCACTTTTATGAGGGGAAATATCATGTAGCTCTGATTTAGTGATGTCCTTTTAATTATGGCTCATGGTCTTCTGGCTTAGCTGGACAAAAAGATACCAGTCTTAATTAATTAGTACTTTGTAAACTCTGACTTTGAAGTCCACAGACAGGCTGATGATAAGTAAAGTAGGCTTGAAGCCTAAAGAAAGATTGGAATGGCTTTGACCCATCCTCCCTTTAACCCAATGTTCCATGAAACAACAAAGAGAAAAACTAGGTTTTCAATGAGTCTAAACTAAATACCTTTATTTCACATATGGAGGGTCATTTCTCCCACCTCTTAGGCTCCTCTGCAATGAAACCACACCTCAGTGGGAGCACTGGGAAGCAATGTGAATTTGCAAAGATCCTGCATTGAGAGAGAGAAACCTGAGTGACCCCGCATGGAGCTCTGAGCCACTATGTGGCCCTTCTACAACCCTATGGCTCTGTCTTGGCTTTCTCTTTTCTTCTCTGTACTCAGGTTTCCTGACTCTTGCATGGTTTTGTGACATCCTTCTCTTCGCTCATGCATCTCAATTTCTTTGCTAGGGCAATTTTTCTCTGTCTCATCTTCTTTATTTTGATTTCATATCTGTTCTTCAAAAGTATGTTCACAGTGTTGAATGCTTTTAGTTTCCAGGATGGAATTTTTGTATGTGTATTCAGTAAAGGAAAGATGATCCAGTTGCTAAGATTCTTCCTCATCTGAAGGAGGGTTATAACAAGTGACAAATAATTTCTCTCTGCATCTTTCTAATATTCAAAATAAAGATCTATTTTGGCTCCTCAATATGAGGGAAAGCAACTTTATAATTAATCATTTATTTCAGCTCTGTGCAGAAACCTGAGTTAACTCAAGGTACTTTTTAAATTTATTCCACTGATAGTTTAGCACTTTTTTTTTTTTTTTTTGAGACAGGGCCTCTCTTTGTAGTTCAGGCTGGTTCTGAGCTCACTATGTAGCCCAAGCAAGCCTCGAACTCAGCAATCCACCTGTTTCTGCCTCCCAAGTGCTGGGATTACAGGCTTGAGCCATCACGCCCGGCACTGTGGTATGTGGTATTGATTGCTGGTGGGAGTGAGTCTCCATGCCCAACATTGTATGTGGTTACCGGGGATCGAACTCAGGACCTTGTGCTTGCAAGGCAGGCACTGGAACCACTGAACTAACCCTCTGGCCCGATAGTTTAGCACTTTTTATACACGGATACCTCATACAGATGCCCAAAGGGTACACCTATTTTTTATGCATCTTGACCATCCTGACCCACTGCTCTTCTAAGCCTGAGGTCTCCCAACCCCCCTAATCCACACACACAGTCCTCAGAGGGATTTGAACAGCACAGAAATTACAGAACAATTAAGGAGCACAGTCTTTGCTCTAAGGACAGATCATTATACAGTTCTTGGTTCCTAGAGTGATTTTATACTTTAGTCCTGAGGTTGTTCCTCGGGTTTCATGACATATTTAGCTTCCTATTTGGAACTCAAATGGATTAGTACTGGAGTTCAAAAGGCAGAAATTCTGGAGTGAATTCCATAGGACATTTCCTTGCTAGCTTTATGATCTTAGGAAATTACCCTGGCATGTCTAAGTTTCAGAGCCCTCATCAGTGGAAATGATTAGCTTAGAGAGGTCATAAAAAATCAATAGTTGAACTTCTTTACTGTAGTGCAAGATGCATGACAACCTTCAAAACATACTATCTGCAACTGGAATTTTATTGGACCTGTTTTTGAAATTATAAGATCTTATTTCTAATCCTTTTAGCTCCCTTCCCCCAAAAAATCTCCCCTCTCAGAGCCCTCACCTAGGCATTAGCTTTCCTAAAATCTCAGGAGTGGGCTTGTTCTCAGCCTGGCAACATGGACTGGAACAAATCCTCCCGGTGTGTTTTACTTGCAGGAAATTAATTGGAGTCCACTACTCAAAAGAATTCTTCAAGTGCTATTTTGCATATTAATGGCTTTATGATCTTCAAAGTACTCTTATCATATGCTAGAATGAATGTTTTAGGTCATTTTTTTAGGACATGCAAACTATTGGATATTTAAGTTTTTTTAGTGTGCAATATTGGGTCAAAGATCCAATTTCATGAGTATTAATGTCACATCAAGAGGGTGTGGCACTAGCACTGAAGTGTGCTTTTTGTAATGCTGCAGACAGGAAGGTCAACATTACACCATGAAATATCCTAAGTGGGCAGAGGAGATCTAGACTGGAGTGGCTCAGAGGATGCAGGACCCTGGTCTGTGGGCCAGTGTGGGGGCCCTCTGCACAGCCCAGCAGAAGTTCAGTCTTGTGGAAAGGGGGCATTTCGGAAGGAGATGTGCTGTTTAAAACTTTCCGGACAGAGGAAAGAAATTCTTCTAAGATATAAAGCAAATGTGTGAATTACGATTGAGCCATCATATACAGGAAGTGTAATATTAATGTAGTATTTAGAGTCTCAAAGAGTTACTAGCTTATCTGCAAAATTAGGCAAATGGTAGTACTTATCTTCCAAAAATATTTTAAGAATTAAAGGAGATAATGAATGTGCTCAATTCATTATCTGTATATAGTAAACATTCAAGATACTATTTATTTCCAGTTTAATTCAACCCACAAATACTAAGCACACAATAATATACTGAGAGTTCTGTGATTTGGCTGTCACTGTTACCTTGGTCATACCACTTTGAGTGGATACTTATTTTTAAGTTTTGAAATATTTAATAACATATTTAATGTTTTTGCTTCAAGAAGTGTTTTGAAATTGTCTCTCCCCTATTTCCTATTGGAAAGACTTTGTCTATCTTGTGATTCAATAGATGCATGAATCTGTACTTGATTTTTGGAAAATAAACATCTTTGAGACACAAACTATTTTAAATTCTTGCTGTGTGTGTGTACATGTATGTGTGCATGCATGTGTATGTATCTGTGTGTGCATCCCCACATAAATAGCCTTGTTGCTCTCATTTGAACACATCCATCCCTTTATTTGCATCTTTGCACCCTAGATTGGGGGCTTACACAATGGGCATTTATTGTCTCAGAAGTTCAGGTCAAGATGCTATCAGGACTCTGAGAAGCATCTGTTCCAGGACTTTCTCTTAGCCTGTGTTGTGCCAGCAAAGCCCGGGGTCCACCGATGTATAAATGTGTCCTCCCACTATCTTCCTTTGTGTTTATTGCACTCTTCTTGTGTGCATCTCCCAGTGTTTAGATCTCTTTTTCCTTTAAGCTTTCTTCATATCAGGATAGGATGACTCTTTATTCCAATCTTAAACAATTACAACTACAGCATTATTTTCAAATAAAGTCTTTTTTTTGTGTGGAGTATTTGAAGTAAGAATGTCAAGACAGTAATTTGATGGGATGGCACAATTTCACTCACACAAATGTTCTCCATTTTTTTTATATATGTGACACATATTTGTGGTGTATCACATTCAAGCAACCCAGCAAATTATTCTTTCAGTTTACCAAGCAAGAAACTGGACATCAGATATGACAAGTGATGTGCCTTCGTCATGTGATGTAAAAACTTGATACAGTATTAAAATCCATAAAACCACCTATGCTTCTTTCTGTCTTTCCACACTTATATTCTGATTTCAAACACATAATTTTCTAGTTATTGCTGAATACAGGTAATATGTAAAGAAGCAGATATGATTTCAAAGCACATCTCCTGAAGGACATATGGAGCTAGGATGGCGGACACCTAGGAACAATACTTGCCTAAGTAAATACCAGTTTGATGTCTACTGTCAGTATCTCTAAATTTCCTTTCAATACAATTTTGTATCAAGGTGACATGAGGCTTGAAAGGATTGTCTTCAACATCCTCAAGCAGGCAAAATGATTTGTTTTCTTATAATAGCCAATGTTGAAATCAGGTCTATAAAAAATGACTGAAAGTCATAGTAAAACAAATAAAAATAAAAAACTGTCAAGCATCAGTCTGTAAGAGGAGATGAATATGGAGAGGAGAAGACTGCCCTTTTTCATTTCTGATGTGATGCTAACATGCCACTCTCCCTTATACACTTAGATTTTGCTCTGAGAAGCTCTTGGCTCTTTTAGTTTTGGCTACAGAACAGCAAAACCATTGCTTTATGTTTCATTTAAACAAAGAGGAAATGGAGGAGGCAGCTTGCTAAGGAAGAGCAGATGCTGAGTAGCTGGTGCTGGAGGAGGAAGACTGACGAAGACACAGAGTGACATGGCCACGAGGGCCCTGGAGAGAAGGAGCTTGTAGCTGTCTTCCAAGAAGTCCATTTTCCAATTGTATCAAGATCAGTCAGAAGAGTAAGATGTTGTGCTGTGAGACACTGTGCATTCTGAGCGCTGGAAGGAGGTTGGGGTAGGAAAGAGCCTTACTAGGGCCCTCTAGTCTCTCTCTACTTGAATGCATTTATTTGGAGCATGCACATCCATTTGCTTTAGAACATTGGTGTCTGAGCTGAGCGCTCTGCCTCCCTTTTCCTCGGGCTACAGCCCCTGTGTTTCTGTGTTTTGATACAGCTGTTAAAAGGTTAGGGCCAGTGTGCTGCTGCAGAGCTTGACTGTCATACTTCCAAGTGCAGAGCTTTGCTAAGTTCCTTAAACTCATAAGTTTTAGTTTTTCACAGACTAAAAGAGACACAAAAGCACTGACTGATTCATCCCGTTAACTGACTTAGTGCATTAAAATACTATGATCTTCATGAATTGCAGTTGTGGAACCAGAAGAATTTATATCCTTCACACAGTCTACATGGAAGGTACAGTCAGCTGGGTGCAGAGCTGCTGAGGGAAATCGCACAGCCCTCTTGAGTGGCTTCATTTTGAAACTGCACCATAAGCCTAACCTGAAACACAGTATTATTGAGGCATGTTCTGTACTGTTCAAGAAGAGCCATTTTTCACTCCAAGGAATAAATGTTGTGTAATGATTGACATCACAGAAGTGGTGCTCCATTCTTTTGACTCCACTGTCAGCTATGACATTGTTCAAGGGTCAGTGACAGAGAAAGAAATGGAAACACTCAGCCTTCCCTCTTCAATCTGCGCTGAAAGTGGGCATTGTCCAGTCTAGCAAAATTCATCTATGGTCTGATTCTCATCTCTTCTTATTCTACTTAATTATTGTCTTTTTCCTGAAGCATAACTATTAAGATTTATTTTGGTTAATTTTTAGTAGCATGAAGTCATTCTTTGTTATCTTTTTTTTTTTTTTTTTTGAGACATGGTCTCACTTTGCAGTTCAGACTGGTTCTGAGTTCATTCTGTAGCCCAGACAAGCCTTGAACTAAACAATCCTCCTGCCTCTGCCTCCCAAGTGCTGGGATTATGGGCATGAGCCAACATACCTGGCTGTTATTATCTGTATTTAAAGTGGAAATAATGACTAAAATGTATAATAGCTATTGGGAAATAGAAAGAAAATGTTCAAATCTGAAAGGGTACACGGGATGAGGGAGGGAAAAAGGAATGATGGTACAAGAAAAACAAGAAAATAGAAGGGGAAAATGGAAACAAAGCTTTTGTATATAGGAAGGAAAGGGTTTCAGGGAGGGATAAATGGGAAAAAAGGGGCAGGATGCACCATGTGCAGGTGTAAATTTGCTATGATAACTATTATAATTATATAGCCTTAAATATAACATAAATGTTTTCCTATAAAAATAAAAGTGTGGGCTGGAGATTTAGCTTAGTGGTTCCAGTGCTTGCCTAAGTAAATGACACTGATATGTAGATTCTTAAAAATAGTTTTGTATGACATTTTCACGCAAATTTTGATGTACTCCTGAGTTATCTAAGAAGAAATGTTTCACAGACATAACAGGTACTGTTTGAAAGCATATTATTGCTTCAACAAGAGGCTGTAATAGGAGTTTTCCTTTGTAGATTGCATGTACTGGAACATTTTTTTTTAATCACCGATAAGGTTTGGATATGTACAGTGATCCCTAAGGTTTATGTGTTGAGGGGTTGATGTTAAGGGTGGTGATGTTGGGAAGTGACGTGAACGTTTAGGAGGTGTGGTTGGAAAGGAGGTTCTTCAGTCATTGGAGGCTTGGTCTCTAAAGCATTTGTGGTGCCCTGGTGCTCATCTTTCCATTTCCAGTCTCTTGTGAGTACTTTTCTCCAGAGACCATAAACAATGGGAATCTCTGATCATGAGCCACATCCTCCAAAACTGTGAGCTAAATAAATTTTTTTTTGGAGGTACTGGTAATCAAACTTGGGCCCTTGTGCTTCCAAAATAGATGCGGTACAACTTGAGCTAAATCCCCAGCCCTAAATAAACATTTTATCTTTGAAAATTAAATTATTACTTTAGATATTTCATTATGGTAATGTGAAACTCCATAATGGAATCACACAGGGAAAGTACATGGGGTAGAAAAGCAAGGAAACATGAAACAGGACTAAATCCTGATCAAGGAAGACACAGAACTCCACAAAGCAGGACACCATAGGAATGGAGAGCTGGTGGTAGTAGGAGTCATGCATATATGTGTGTTTGAAGGGAGAGAATTCTTTAAGAAAGGAGTACATGTTAGTAATGTTGATTCACAGTGTGAGACTGGGATGATGTTACAAAATAACTGTCACCACACTGTCTTGGGGATTTTGTGTGAAGAATGACTTTCATTGGGACATTATCATTTCCTTTGCCCTGGTTTAACACTGAGACCTCTTTATTTGGGGGGGCACTGGGGATCAAACTCAGGCCCTTGTGCTTGCCAGGTAGGTGCGGTACCACTTGAGCTAAATTCCTAGTCCTAGATCATTGTTTCTTTTCCTTTTTTAAATTGAATTCTTTCTTGGTACAATTTATATACATCTCAGAATCACATATAACATTGGGATATTTGTACCAGTATATGACACAAGTTAATTCTCATTTTTACCCATATCCCTACCCACTCACACCTCCTCGCCCCTTTATACATGCTCTTTTTGCTTTATGTATCATATTTATTCCTTCCCCTCATCACATTCCCACACCAAGTTTCCTATAGAAATATTCCACTCTATAAAAGCTGTCCTACTTTCTAGAGCTCATTTGCATCTACAGGTGTTCATGCCAAAGAGAAGATCTGGAAATTGTCTATCTATGATCTATTCATTTCACTTATTAGTATATCCTCCAGGTGTCTCCATTTGCACCTAAATGGATCGATCTTGTCATTCTTTTTTTTAAATTAAATTCTTTATTGGTACAATTTATATACATCTCAAAA
>PVIC010045709.1:0-14547 GCA_004025085.1 Thryonomys swinderianus
ATTGGAAAGACAGATGTACACCCTTGTTCATAGCAGCTCAGTTCGTGATAGCTCCATCTTGGAAATAACCCAAATCCCCATCAACTTGAGACTGGATAAAGAAGATGTGATTTTTTAATAAAATGGAGTATTATTCTGTCATAAAGAATGACAAGGTTGATTCATTTATGTGCTAATGGAGACACCTGGAGGATATACTAATAAGTGAAATCAATAGATCACAGATAGGCAAATACTGGATCTTCTCTTTGATATGAACACCTGTAGATGCAAATGAGCTCTAGAAAGTATGACAGTTTTTTTTTTTTTTTTTTGAGACAGGGTCTTGCTTTGTAGTTCAGGCTGGCTCTGAGCTCACTATATAGCCTAGGCAAGCCTCGAACTCAGCAATCCTCCTGTCTCTGCCTCCCGAGTGCTGGGATTACAGGCGTGAGCCACCACGCCCGGCAGTATGACAGTTTTTATAGAATGGGAAATTTCCATAGGAAATATGGTGTGGGAATGTAATGAGGGAAAGGAATAAACATGATTCAGAAAGAAAATAAAAGAGTATGTATAAAGGGGGTGGGGAGGTGGGTGGGTAGGGATATGGGTAATGAGAATTAACATGTGTCATATACTGGTACATATTCCCCAATGTTATATGTGATTGTGAGATGTATATAAATTGTACCAATAAGGAATTCAATTTAAAAAAAAGGTGACTTGCAATTACCTGAGTTGCTACACTATTGGCTATCCTAGGAATAACTTCTACAAATAATCTGTACTGAAGATTGTCTGATGCTGACTTGATTTCATAGCCAAAATTATATTTGCTTAGACATTCTTACTTAGTGTTTGTTTGCTTTCCTTCCTTACTTCCTTGGCCTTCTGTCTCCACAATGACGCTGAACTCTAGCCAACATTTTACTCACAGCATCTTTATTAGGTGAGTTGTGGAATGTGCATGTCAAACTTTCAGTCAGTATTCCTTGTTGTAATTTATTTTCCTTAGCCAGTGTTTGTGTCTGGAAATTTTACTTGGACTGTACAAAGAAACCTTGTACTCCCTGGAAAATACAAAAAATAAGCATGTCCACATTTGCCATTGCCTTCAGACAAACAAATCCAGAGGAATGGACCAGAAGGAAAACATTTATGCTTCCTGTGCACTTTATTCAACCAAATTTAGTGAAGGATGCCATGACACAAGTTGACTTTTAAAGCTGTTGAATAAAATGTTCAGCTAAAAAACTAGTATTTTAGTTTCAAGAGTAAAGCAACAATAATAAAATGAAATAAGTTCTGAGACTTTAGAATTTATGTACACAGTAAGACTGGAAACTGAATCTAAGCATGAGAGGAAATGTTTTCTTGACATTTCTTTTCAAAACAAATCAACAGCAGAGGTTGTTTTCAGAGGCACAATTCAATAATTCAGTAAAACATTTTACTTTAGAAAATTTCTCCCCTTTGCTACCTAGAATGCCCTTTCTCTGATGTTCCATCATTTCCTTCAAAATCCATCTTTTCCAGTTCTCTGCTTCTATTAACCTCACTTGTATGTAAGAGGAAGAGCAATCACAGGGGAATTCTATGACAGAAAATATTTAAAGTGCTGTGACTGGAGCATAGTAGGCACTCAGAAGTATCATTTTCCTCTATATTCTTTCCAACCTACTGGCAGTTAATTGAGTCCCTTGGGGACATCTCTGTGGTCAGATAACTGATGAATGAGGGCTTGGATTGGGAATGAGAAAAGTCAAGTTTTGAGCCTACCTAATAGTGGTTGGATTTAAATTCAGACTTTACTACATTTCATTCAAAGTTTATCCATCCCTCAGAGTTACTCAATTCAGCAAATATTTATGAAGCTTCAGCCAGGTTTTCGTTGCCTCATTTTACCTATAAATTCACCTTAGGTAACATAACTGGAATAATCCTATTGCTTTCATCACTGGACAGATTATATGTCTTCTGGTTACAATGTGCATCCTTCATAATGCAAAGTCCTAAGACTAGGGTCAGCACCTAAATCTGAACAATTCTGGATTTTTCTATGGTACAGTTTATGGCATATGAATGAGACCATTTTGACTTTAAAATTACACAACTTTGTATTTATTCCAAAACTATCTTACAAGAATTTTACAGGCTTTTATGCTAAGATATCTTAGGAAAAAGAAGTAACAAATGTGCTTTACAAATAAAAATCTCACAATAAATGCACTATCCCAAGTCTGTGGGTATAGGCCAGTGGCAGAAGATCTGCCTAATATGTACAAAGCACTGAGTCCAATAATTAGCACCTAAAACAAAAAAAAAAGCTTTATTTTAGCATAGATACTATCATTCTAGGTCTATTTATAAAAATATTAAAAACCAACTAAGCTAATTTTTCAGAAATGTAATTTTCCTTCTGTATCTGTTTTCAAGCCAGTATTTTAAAATGTTTTCTTTTCCATAAATTTTACAATAGTGATTACTTGAATGAATCACATCTTTTTTTCTTTTCTTCACATCTACTTTCACTAAAAAACATTCAATAAAGAACAATTATAACATTTTTCTCAAATATAATAAACCTTCTAGGAAATCAATTCATCACAAAAAATGTTATCTTGCTATTAGCATTTTATATGTTGAACTCATTCATATTGTGTTAGGATACTGTGAGGAATAAAAATATGTTTGGTAAGTAATTTGAAAATCACTGGGGTTTAGTAATACTTAAGAGTACAAACTGCTTTCTAATTTAATAAGGTATCATACATGTTCATGGCTTAGAAATGTACCTCCTCCTGTAACTGTGGGAGTTGCAATCTCTTAACTTACCATCTCACCCATAATTCAAATTCAAAGTCAAACTTCATGAAAATTTAATAATTTGCTGGAATATAACTTGTCAATGTAGTTATCATCTTGCGGACTTCCACAGTATCTGTTACAATTTCACCTTTGTCATTTCCAATCATATGGATATGAGTCTTATATTTCTTTCTCTTGCAAAGTTTTGCAAAGGGCTTGTCTATTTCATTTATTCTTTTAAAAAACCAGCTCTCTTCTATGCAATTTTAAAGAATATTTTAATCTCAATTGCACTGATTTCCACTTTTATTTTTGCAATTTCCCAACTTAATTTTGGTTGGAGCTGATGTGTTGTTGTTGTTGTTGTTATTTTAAGATTTTTATTTGGGCCTGCTAGTTTCCTAATGTGAGCACTGACTGAGATGAGTTTTGCTCTTAAAACTGCTTTTTCATAGTGATCCTGAAATTTCGTTGAGTTGTGTAGTCTGTGTCATTAACTTCAAGAATTGATTCCTAAACAACCCAGATGCCCAATAACTGGAATTGGATAAAGAAGATGTGGGGTTTTTTTTATAAAATGGAGTATTACTCTGCCATAAAGAATGACAAGTTTCATTCATGTGCAAATACATACACCTTGAGGACACAGTAACAAGTGAAATAAATAGATCACAGATACGTAAATACTGTATCTTTTCTCTGGTATGAGAACCTGTAGATGTAAATGAGTTCTAGAGTGTATGATAAATTTTGTGAAATAGGAAATATTCAAAGGGAATGTGGTAGGGGAAAGTAATCAGGGAAATTAATAAATATGATTTGGAATGAAAAATAAAGAATATGTGTATAGGGGGTGGGGGTTGTGGGGTGGGTAGGGATATGGGCAAAAATGAGAATTAACTCATGTCATATACTGCTACAATTCCACAATGTTGTGAGCTGTATACAAAATGTACTAATAAAGAATTAAATTATAAAAAAAGAAATGATTCCTGGACAGAAACGGCCAAAACTAACTCAAGAAAACAGAAATATGCTTCCCAACCTAATAATAAGCAATAAAACCGACTCAATAATAATCAACTAAAAGAACCCTGAAACCTGACAGATGCACTGCTGCATTCTACAAAACCTTTAAAGATGCATGAATATTTGTCAAGCTCCTGAAAGAAATTAAAAATGGAGTATTCCCAAATTCATTTATGGAAGCCAGTATCATCCTGATCTCAAAACCAGATATAGACCAAACTAGAAAAGAGAATGCCAGGCCAATCTCTTCAATGAATATAGATGCAAAAATCCTCAATAAGTATTAGCATACAGAATCCAGCATGGGGGGGGGTCATATCAATAGATGTAGAAAAAGCTTTCAACAAAACCCAACACCCCTTCAAGATAAAAATACAGAAGAAAACAGGCATTCAAGACCATACCTGAATACGATAAAGGCTATTTATGACAAACCAATAGACAGCATCATACTGAATAGGGAAAAATGAAAAGATTTCCCACTGAAATCAGGAATAAAACAAGGATATTCACTATTACCTTTTCTATTCAGCACAATAGTTGAAACATTAGCCAGAACAATTATGCAAGAATAAGACATTGAAGAAAAAAAAGAACTCAATCATTATTTGCAGATGACCTGATACCCTGCATAGAAGATCAAAAGAACTCTACTAAAAATTTCTTCATGTTAATTTCACCAAAGTAGCAAGTTACAAAATCAACAAATAAAATATCATTACCATTTGTGTATAACAACAATGAACAGAATGAGAGGGAAACTCTGAAAATACTACTATTCATAATTGCTTCAAGAAAAATGAAGTATCTAGGTATTAACCTAACAAAGGAAGTAAAAGACTTCTACAAAGAAAACTGTGGTAGTTTGAAGACTGAAGAAGACACAGGAAAATGGAAAGATCACTTGCTCCTAGACAGGCAAAGCCAGTACTATGAAAATACCCATACTTCCAAACTTTTATACAGATTCAATGGAGTCTCCCAAACAAAATAGCAACACTGTACTTTATGAATACTAACAAAATGATCCTAAATTCATACAGAATCAGAAGAGATGCCAAAGCAAAAGTGATTATGAAAAAGAGCAAAGTCAGACAGCATAGCAATTGTACACTTTAAGCTATATTACCCAGCAACAATGACAAAAACAGTAAGATACTAGAGCAAAAGCAGACATGTGAATCAATGGAACAGAATATAGAGGACACAGAAACATCCTAAGACATATTCAACTATTTGGCCATTGACAAAAGGTCCAAAAATATATGTTGAAAGAAAGTCTATTCAACAAATAACATTAGGAAAACGAGTTATCTGTAGAAGAATGAAACGAGATCCTTATCTCTCATTACCTACTAAATTAAAATGAATATGGATGGAAGATTTAAACATTAAAAGCAAAATGTTAAACATTCTGGAAGATACAGCACACATGAAAACGAGCATGGTTATACTGAGGAAATAATACCTGGAAAAAATAAAAACCTATGAGCTGAATAGTTACATACAACTTTTCTGCATCTAGAAAGTGCAAATTCTCCACTTGGCACACAGAGCACATCCCCTGCTTGGGATGGGAAGACAGGAAGTGATTACGAATGGCCACAAGGAAGGATTCAAAGACGGTACCATGTTCATCATCCCACTGGGGTGGTGGTTTCTAGAGTGTACGAAGACATTTACCCTGCAGTTACCACTTGCTGTCCTACCTCTCTCTGTGTCACAATAGTAAGTGCTCGGCTTTGGTATGGAGTTCATTAGCTACAAATGAATAATCATTAGTATGAACCTCAAAGCTGCAACCTGTGACGATCCACCACCACCCCAGAGGTTACAATTTGAAAGTAACATTTCTATCTTTTAGGGAAAATTATTGTGGAAATTCCCAAATGTTTCAGTATTTCCTATTTGACTAAAAACAATGAATACAGAAAGAACAGTATTCTAAACTTTCACACTAAGTATAAATACGCGGTACTACATTTTTAAAGAAAATGGTTCTTTAGCACAGAAAACACATCTCAACACATGCACTTTTGAATCATTTTGCTACTTATACATCATACACACACTCAGGCAAGATGGTGCCTGAGGGTAATTTCAATATTCTGGGTGAGGCAAGATCATAAGGTGAAGACCAATCTGACAAATTTAGTGACTTAGTGAGATTAACTATGCTCAGATTTTGTTGCTCCATTTATCTTTTTGAAAAATAAAAAATATATATGTTTACCATATACAACATATTTCAGAATATGTATACATGGTTGAGTGGTTCAACCAAGTTAATTAACATATATATTACCTCATTACTTCCCTTTTTTTCCTTGTGGGAACCACAAAATTTTCAGCAATTTTCCCCAAAATATTATCGATCACTATAATCACAATGACTTAGTGGGTATTTATTTCTGAGACAGGGTAGTTCAGAAATAGTTTGTAGTTCAGGCTGGCCCTGAGCTTACTATGTAGCCCAGTCTAGCCTCGAACTCAGGGCAGTCCTCTTGTCTCTGCCTCCTGAGTGCTGAGATTACAGGCATGAGCCACCAGGCCTGGCATTGCGGTATGTGGTACCAGGGATCAAATGTTGGACCTTGCACTTAGGAGGCAGATCCTGGAATCACTGAACTAAATCCCTGGCCCTTAGTGGATGTTTTTGAAAAATGAGGGAGGATACAGTATGGAAGAAGCCAAGTATTGAAAAAGTAAAAAACACAGTAGGTGCTGGGATTTAGGTCAAATAGTACCATGCCTACCTTGGAAGCACAAGGGCCCGAGATCAATCCCCGGTATTACAAAAAACAAAACAAAACAAAACAAAACAAAAAACTAACACAGTAATTGGATGAATTAGGTTAAAAGATATATAAATAGATACTTAGACAGAAATAAGTGCATACTGATCTATTTAGCATGAAGTAAGAGATGGGCCATAGACTTCATTATCATAAGGTGACTCCAGTTGTGGAACCCCCAGATTTGACACTACTTCCTTGGCAACATCTCTAAACAGAACCCAGAACCCTGGTTTCCGGGCATCACAATCCAGTACCAGCATCTCCCAAGCTCATTTGGCCAGAGACAGTCAGCATCGAATATGCTGAACTGCTTGTCCACATGGCTGGACCGCAACCTCAAGACCCAAAGCAGAGTATCTGTAAGAGACTGAGAAGGTGGCTAACTCCAGACACTGCAGGCCACACGGCAGCAGACACACAACGATCTCAGACACCCCAGGGAAGGGTTCCCAAACAGTGACCGCCAGTGACCTACCAGAATCAAGGTTCTCAGGTAAAGTCCCCATAGGCCCAAATACCAATGGCACAGAACCTGGAAAGAGCCCAAGGCATGATTCACCAGGCCCAGAAACACCCAGGAGCTCTGGGCAGATTTCTCTAGAGCTGGGCACAAAAACATCTGTAGTGAAAGTCTAGTGTGGGAGATCAAAGTCACAGCCAGCACCCCCCAAGAGACCCTGAGAGGCCTGGTGTATATCCACCCAGGCCTGGACACTGTGATGGGAAGTAACCTCACAGAGAGCCCTGCAGGATTCTGCCCAGTGTGGTCCCTGCAGGCCGTCAGGCTGCACTCGTTCTCCAAGCCCTTCCTACCAGTTTTCCTGAGGAGCCAACTGTTCTACACCCCCTTCTTCCGGGGCACCTCCCCGACCCACACCTCTACCCAATCAGCCCTGATGCTGGGAAGAGATGTCATGATGTCTGCTGCGAACCCATCTCCTTTGAGGGCCTTCGTGATAAAGATCGAGATGTGTGGTGTGTGGACAATAAGCAGCTTTTCACCACAGACCGGCTAGATGAGGAAGGAGCCCCGTATTCTTTGTCACCTCAGTCGGAGTCAGAAGGAGCCTCCTGGCTTTCTGAGCTACAGAGGAATCCTGAGATCTTCATCCATGCATCGCCCTGTGCTGCAGAACATCCTCAAGTGCCTTGTGCGGTGGGAGATCAATCCACCCTCCGCAGAGGCGCGGGCCTCTGGAGAAGGCTGCGCGGTGCCAATGGCCACACTTTTCAAGCCAGCGCTTCAGCAGGCGGCTCGCTGTGCCGTGTGCATGGACCGGGAGGGGGATTCGGACGCCAGGTGTACAGGTGTGTGGACTGCAGACTCTTAGGTCATAAGAAGTGCCATATGCTCACACGCTTGTCACAGGTGACAGTGGGCAGCATTCTCTGCCACCAGAGCCTGTGATGCCAGTGGATCGACCAGCTGTGGCTTCAGACCCTGCACCCACAGCCGTCCACAAATTTCTTCTGGTCAGGAGGGTGTAGAACAAGGTGAAGAAGAGCAGGAAGCAGGGAACACCGGGGAAGGTGACGAAGCTCCCCCAGCTTAGGGCTTCAGGTCTTCAGTTTGCTCCGCGTGATAGGGAGACAGAGTTGTGGAAAAGTACCGCTGGTCCAACTGAAAAGGTCAGATCAGTTTGATGCCATGAAAGCAGTGAGAAAAGAGCAGTCAAGGGCTGGAGATTTAGCTCAGTGGTTCTGGAGCCTGCCTGGCAAGCCCAAAGCCATGAGTTTGATCCTGGTAATCACATATAATGCTAGACGTGGTGACTCACGCCCACCAGCAATCAATACCACATACCAGAGTGCCAGCAGTGGTGGCTCACGCCTGTCATCCCAGCACTCAGAAGGCAGAGACAGGAGGATTGCTGAGTTTGCCGCGGCTTGCCTAGGCACCATAGTGAGCTCAGAGCCAGTCTGAACTACAAAGCGAGACCCTGTCTCAAAAAAAAAAAAAAAAAAAAAAGCGGTCAACACGGATTGGGTGTGGACAAAGAGGTGTGTCTGGAGCAGACCTCGAACCATCCTTTCCCATGGGCCTGCACTCCTGCTTCCAGACAGAACACAGCCTGCTCTTTGTTCTAGACTTTGTCAGCAGTGGGGAGCTGATGCTTCCTATGCAGCAGCAAAGAAGACTTCCTGAAGGACAAGCTAGGTTTTACTCTGCAGAAATCAGTTTAGCGTTCAGCTACCTTCATCAGCGAGGGATACTGTGTAAAGACTTGAAATTAAGACAACTTGTTACTGGACTAGGAAGGGCACATTTAAACTCACAGACTTTTGCATGTGCAAGGAAGGCTTACAGCCAGGGGCTGTGACCGGCACTCTCTGTGGCATCCCAATGACCTGGCTCCAGAAGTTCGAAGAGGAGAAGAATACGGCTTCTGTGTGGACTGGTGGGCTCTCGGGGTGGTGAGGTAGGAGAGGATGGTCGGAGAGTCTCCATTTCATCTCTCTGAGAGCTCTGATAACCCTGACCAAACTCACACAATAATCTCTTGCAAGTAATTTTGGAAAGAAAAATTCACATAACTCGTTGTCTGTCTGTAGAAGGTGAGTGTCCTGAAGAGCTTTCTGAACAGGGACTCAAAGGAACAACTGAGTTGTGATGCTCAAAGGGGATTTGTTGATTGTTCATTGGAGCATCAATTCTTTCGAAATATCGAGTGGGACAGGGTGGAGTGAAAGCAGCTGGTGCCTCCCTTACATGGTGTCTGTCTGGGGAATCTTGTCTAGACAACTTTGGTCCTCAGTTTACTACTGAACCTGTCCAGCTCACCCCACATGATGGTGACATCATGAGAAAGATTGGGGGATATGAATTTGCAGGTTTTGAGTACATCAATCCTCTATCCGTGTATGAAAAAAAATGTCCGATCATCATTTTTCAAGTATGCATACTGCTTATGCTGGCAGTGAATTCTTAGAAAAACTTAGCCTGGGTAGAATTAAAGATTTCATAAAGTAGGTTAATTTTAATTTCTTTTTTTGAAGTTATATTCTGATGTAATACTTCATTCCTATAATGTGTAGCAGAGAATATTGAGATTTTTGTTGATGGGAGTTGTTTTTTTATCATTTGACAGAAATACAAATGAGACAAATGAGATAATGCTTGTTAACCTCAAAAACCCATTTCATTTGTTGACTGGAAACAGAATGCCTAAAAATTTTTCTTGCTATTTGCCATACAGAAAAATAATTTGTCTTTTAAATAGAATGTCTTAACTATGCTTTTCTCCAAACTACATTACCTATACTTTTAGGCCCCACTTTATGTAGTTATTAGGGAAATCCAAAATATAAAAACAATTTTGAATAAATTTGTAGAAAACATATAGTTATATTATCCTTAAGGTTTTTTTTCTTTTGTGGGTGGCATATGAAATACCGTAATTCATATTACAAGTAGAGTTATTCTAGCCATTTTTGTTATAATTAGTATTTAGCAATTTATTCAAATAGTTACCAGATATAGCATTTTTGTTTTGTAGCACTATTTTTTAGCAAAGGACTTATAAAGTAACTGTGATCATCTAAGTAAGTTACAATGGCACAGTCTTAGTAAAATTTAATTTTAGGTAAGCTATATAGTTTTAAATTTATAACAATTTAAAGTTTGTAAGCATTTAATAAATTATCTCTTTTTTTGGAAGCCCCATTTCATTAGATATGTAACTTTTCCAAAGCTTGTGGTCACATATTTCCTTTTCTTTAAATAAGTATGAAAGTAATGAAAACCTCAAAAGAAAATGTTTATGTATATTCACATGTTTATATGAAAGGTTTTTATGTTTTTCTTAATGCCTGGAACTTGCTTTAAAACAAAAAATAGTATTCACATCATAAATCTGTAGAGAATTCTGACATGTCAGAAATATGTTTATGTCCCAGATATTTCTTTTAAGTGTTGCTCTTTCCCATATGGCATTTCAGAATGTCGCATAATCACATAAGGAGTTATTTATAATGTATATTCCTGGGCCTTTATTAAAAGTCCCTTGGGCTTTTGGACTTCATTTTTAGAAACAGCAAGAACTATATCCATCGTACTCTCTCTCTCTCTCTCTCTCTCTCTCTATATATATATATATATATATATAATTTATTTATTTATTTATTTATTTATTTATTTATTTTTGAGACAGCATCTCGCTTTATAGTTCAGGCTGGCCCTGAGCTCACTATGTAGCCCGGGCAAGCTTTGAACTCAGCAATCCTCCTGCCTCTGCCGCCCTCCAGAGTGCTGGGATGACGGGAGTGAGCCACCACGCCTAGCACTGTGGGGTGTGGTACTGATTGCTGGTGGGTGTGAGTCACCACGCCCAGTATCATATCCTTGTATGTGGTTACCAGGATGGAACCAGGGACCTTGTGCTTGCTAGGCAGGCGGTGGAACCACTGAGCTAAATCTCCAGCCCAATCGTAAAATATTTTTAAATGGTGTAAACAGCCAGTTCCAATCTTGCAAACATTTTTGAACAGCTTTTAAATGACTTCATTGGATTTGTTGCCTGTTCTCTCCCACCAAATTTTAGCGGTTTTCTACCAATGATATACAAACGGTGAGCATTTTTCTGTCATGAAGTTTCAACCTTTATTCAGGGTGCTCTTTTGTTTTTAAATAGTGAGATTTACTGTGTTTATTTCATGCAGAATTATATTACAAAGAAGTTTTTAATATTGTTCTATTTTTTGCAGTATTTAAGTGCCATTTCATATGATATAGAAGTTTTCTCAAAACATTCACTAGATGAGAGGTCAGAATGGTTGGCATTCTGGTGTTTTACAAATTTATTTTGTGTAGAGCTATGGGCAGATCATTTTATGTATATGCAGCCTCAGTTAAATACCAAGTATCATGCTAGTTCAGTGGTGATACATTTAGTTTGTAAATGTTTTCATTTTTGTCATGTAGAATATTGCCTTGGTCATCATAATGTAATCTTTGTGTACCACTTTTTTATGTTAAATCTCTTTAAATAAAACAAAAAGTAAAAAACATTACCTTGTACTCCTTAATGAACAAACCCCATTCTCCCATAAGAGGTAGTATTTTGAAAGTTCATTCATTGTTCCCATGTTTTGCTTTGCTGTCTCTAAAATACCTGTACATGTACCCTTAAAAGGATTATATAGTTGACTGGTTTTGGACTCATAGAAATATAGTGTATTCATTTACACAGGGAATTATTGTTACTTATTTTTCCACTCAGTATTATGCCTGATATTGATCCATGTTGACATATTTCACGACGCTGTATTTCCTACTGTGTTACCTAGCCAATCTATCATTTGAATAGACCATAAGCTATAGGCCTTTCCTATTTCAGGTAAATAGATATCTGGATCCATGGTTTTGCTATTACAAAGACTGCTACTAGTAGCATTCTTACACCTGCCTATTGTGCACATTTTCACAAGCCTTTTCTGGACTCTATTACTTAGGGAAAAAACTGTTGTTTCTTGTAATACTAGAATATTTCAATCAGAAGAAAGTGTACAAGTTTCTTTTAATCTATGTTCATCAATAGTTGATACTTTTATATGTTTTCAAAATTTTAATCTGTTGGCTAAAAAGTAGAACAAGAAGAAATTTTAATTTTTGAATTAACAAAAGCCAATCAATTATGATTAATGCCAAAACTTTTGTATGTAAAATGATCACTTTGCTTGCATTATGGTAGTTTCCCACTAAATTTTTGGAAATTTTATACATGAAGAATATCAATCCTTTGTTGAATTTAGTACTTCTCCTTTCTCTTCGAAATAACTTTTGATAAACAATGTTATTACATTCAGATGCCTCCTGTCATTCTTATTTTAAAAATGTTTTCCTATTTAGTGCAGTTAAAATATTTTCTTCTCTTGTGACTTTTATGGTTTACATTTAAATGTACAATTTACTGAGTATCACTTTTCATGTAGAGATGAGATAAAAGTTTCATTATTTTCACTGAAAAAAATGTCCTTTCCCTCTCATTGCTATGAATTGTGCTTCCTAAACAAGGACTCTACCACTTAGTTATACTCTCAATTTATCACGTTTCTAAGGTTTTCAGGGTACCATGATCAGTGGGTTGAAAAGTAGCTTCACAGATGTTCCAAGATGGCAGTCTCTAAAACCTGCATATGTTGCTCTAGTTGGCAAAAGAGGATGTATTACTTTATATCACATAATGTATGATTAAATGAAAGCTCTTGAGAGTAGGTGTTTTCCCACATTATCCAACAGACTGTAACTGAAGGCACATACATCTATATAGAAAAGAAGAAAGGTGGTGGTGGCGGCAGTGTTAACACTATATATACAATGGAAAAGATAATGTGTTCATGAGGTAGAAAGGTGTGACCCTAAGCTACAGAATACCAAAGAGAACCAGAAGCCAAAGAAACAAAGGTTACCACCACTCACAACTATCCTAATGCCTTCAAAATCAGTATGGCTCTACCAGAACTACATAAATTTCGGTTGTGTTACACTATTCATTTTGCTCTATTTTGTCACAACTCCAGGGACAAAACAGCACTGAAAATTAGAGTTTACAGGCAAAGAAGACTTGGAATCGAACTATAAATTCAATAATTAAGTAAATGAGCTTTAGCTAAATTACTTCCCCTCCATGGCGCTTATGTGACTCATCTGTAAAGTGGGAAATACTTCCCTTTAATCATTAGCTTAGAAGCAGTCTGTGTTTGACAAAGCCACACCACAGGATGCACATAACAGTGGTATGCATTTCAATGTGCCAGCTACAGTACTCATTTCTGAAATTGAAACATAGTTATTTTAGAAGAATTCTTCAACTAAAAATTTGGAAAAGTCATCTTAGAATTATTTTTAAGGTAAAGAAATTAATATACCACAATTTCATTCATTTTCACTTTTTACTACTTAAGCTAGAAGAGGACAATAAAAGAGAGATGGGTGATATATCATTTGTTTCATAAAAGTACAGCTGGTAGACGTGGATGCTGATTTTTCACACCTGCCATCCATTACTTTCTCCTTCTTAACTAAAATATACTGTTATGTTCTAATATTCACACAGTGCACGAGTCTTGGAGTTAACCTCATCTCAGGTCTCATGTTTAGAAAGAACCGATTTAGGAACAGACCTATATTACAATTTGGACGAAAAGATACAAATAAGTCCTTTGCTGAACTCTTCCTAGAAAGTTGTTTGCTTATTTAAGAGTCTAGAAATATTCTTCAACTCAAGATGCCTAGTAAAAAATGCTATTGCTGCTATTCTGTGACATTTTAGGATAAAGATGGCACTTGGGAATACAGAGTGGAGGAATATTTGTTTATATCACTGACATGTTGAGTCAGTGGATAATGACTTCATCCACCTTCTCATTCTCACCTAAGGAACCCAACGACATGTTCCCATTTTGAAATGGCAATTTGGCACTACAATTTTAGTTACCTGCGCAGTTCACAACTAATATAGATAGTACATGTCATGTTATAAGACTCCCCTCCAATCTCCTGAGCCTGGGTAGCACCTCAGGGCCAACCACCTTGACTTCTGTTCCAAGGCCTGCTGCCTAAAAACAGAGAGAACAACAAAGACCCCTGAATAGTCCTAGAATTCTAGGCCTGGGCTTATGCATTGTAGATTTTTGACCTTTCTTCACTTGGATCTTGTTAAAGGTACCTGGATATGCACTGCATCTCATCTATCCAATTATAAACAAGTCAATCACTGGAAAGGGCAGGCACAGTAGTGTTAATCATATTGTTAATCATGCTCTGAATGACCCAATGAGAGAGGCCATAGACCTGGCAAACACAATTCAAATGTCTGAGCCAAACTTATTCCACTCTCTTACACTCTGTTTTGCTGCTAGCATAAGCCTGCTTGCTGTGAGCATCGCATTCCCTTTGTAGTTTATCAAACTCAACTGATTTTTCCTTGTT
>PVIC010045710.1:0-14518 GCA_004025085.1 Thryonomys swinderianus
AGAAGGCATCGGCCCAGCCGTTCCCTGCAGTATGCTCTGAGCATGATACTTAGGAGATGCTCATTACTCAGCAACTGGGGGTCAGATCAGCCAGGGACATTGCGTGTTAGATCCACCCTCTGGCTTTGTAGCAAAGAAGCCTCCACTTTGTAACACCTGATATTCCCTGACTTTACACCAGCACCCTGCCTCGCCCCATCCTCAGAGAGTCTAATGATTTTCTTTTTCAGACCTCAGAGAACAAGAAGCAAACCTTGTAAAAATTTCTCACATAGGGTTTACCTGGAGAACTAAAACACAAATTACCAAAATCAAGCAAAAAATAAGGCTGGCAAAGAGTTATAATGGTCGTGCAGATTTTGATTAGCATAGCTTCATTTGCTTATGACCATTTGGAAAGCACAGTCCCCAGATGTGCAAGAGCACACAAGTTATTCTAAGTAAGCTTACTTTGACCTTTTATTAAAAACTGCCCAACCAGTTTTAAACAATACCCATGGTAGATCCCATGGTTTGCCAGGTATATTTTGACAGACAATGATGGGCGTGAGTTTCCTGCTGTGTGGCTCAGGAAGGGAAGAGGGATCTGAGGTGTACGGGAGCAGTGTCTTCCCGCGTGTCAGTTTTCCTAGATCCCACTTATCTGCATCAAGCTTTGACAGATGTTCACACTGCAGTGAAACCCGTCCGAGCGGAATGAGTCTGCGAGACTCCTAGGCTGTCCTCAGGCCTCCTCATTTCCAAGCCCACTCCCTACGCCAGGACGTCTGGGATCTGCACCTATGGACAGGCGCAGTGTGTTCGTGCCAGTGGGGACTCACGCAGAGCAAGCCACGAGAAGTGAGTGATGCTACCTCCCAGGCAATGGCTCTGAAGAAACCTGTCAGGAATGCATCTCTGAAAAGGTCAAGAATTACTTTATTTAAATTTGTGTTTAAATAAAATACAACAATCTATCTAGTTGAAGGGGAAAAAGGAGGTAGAAGCCAAGGAGTGTGTGGCAGATGTGTAAAGGGGTGGCACTGGAGGATCTCGAATGAGCAGCTCACACTAATTAGTGGTGAAGCAGTCCAGTCTGACCTCAGCAACTGAGCCCCCTGGGGCCATGAACTGGGAAGGAGGAAGTTGTCACGTGTAGACTTCTCTGTTCTGCTTTTTGAGCTACTGTTCAAGTTAGATGATCTTATTTCTGCATCAAAGACTACAAAGTTCCAGTAATTCTCTCATTTCCCTGATGACGTTCAATAAAGAGAAAATGAAGGAGAAAGAAGAGGAGAAGGAAAAGATGATTTTCCTTCTAGCCACATAGCAACTGCAGAACACCAGGCCTTATGTCTGCAGCACAGCCTGAAGAGAATCAGCACTTCTTTGGGGACTTATGCTTGAGAGAGGAATTTCTCCCCGGATGCTGCTCCTTACAACTTGTTCTTCTGATTGGGGTTTCACGTCCTGGGCAGAACACGCTAAGTACTGGGGGACATGCTGCTTTTGTAAACCACATGGTCATTGCTGGCCAGTAGAGGTCATTGGAGCAAAACCACGGAGCAGTGAGGAAAGAAGGAAGCAGGAATGGATTCTGAGCCAGTGTCTCTCCCTGCACTGTGGTTTTTATTTTTAAAAGTCTGTTTTGCAAGACTAATATTTATATCCCTTTGCACTTACCTCCTTCTGCTGGGTACAGGTTCTTCAGCATGCAGCCTTCCTCAGTGTGGTTGGGCCCCCAGCCCTGCAGTTTGCTTGTGTTTTAAGAGCCCGTGTGAGCTGAGTGCTGGGCCAGAAGCAGTGCAGGCCAGCAGCCGATGCAGTCCAGTTGCTGTTAGCCCCTCTGCCTTTGGCTTGGCCTTCATGGTGATAGCACCTTCGTGGTGCTTGCTGCTCCTCTAGTGTCTTGTGGCAGCTGCCTCTCCCCATCACAGGTGACAGGGCTGTCTGGAGGCGACCTCATGCCCAGCCAAAAGGATTGGCACATCATCCACGAGTCCTGGCAGAACCCATCACCCTGGTTGTAGTAGTGGGCTTAGAGGAGCCCAGAACCAGAGCTGCCCAGCAGAGCCGCAGTCAACCCGAGACAAAAGCAAGGAGAAACAAAATCGACAAGTTTGAAATCTCCAATTGTAACTTGTAAACAGGTTTTTCTTTCACTTTTTACTCAAGAAAGTACTCAAAAATTCCACTGACCTATTTCCAACACTACCTGGTCTGTAACTTTGTCTAAGTGTCTCTTAAAACAATCCTAGAAATTCTGGGCTTCGTTGTTTCCTTCATTTAATGATAAAAAAATTAAAACACAGAGAAGTTGTTTGCACAGCATCTTCTGCCCAAGAGAAATAAGATTAAGGAAAAGCTTCTGTGTCCCGACTGTCATATCAGAACACGTACGTACAATACCTATGTGTCTAATACATCCCATGCATGTGTCTCTTGAGATCACCAAACAGTAATTTAGGAATGTCTGCCTCCAGCTGAAAACAGACATGTAAGGTGAGCTGGAGGGTTGTTGGTAGACTGTTTAGTGGCCTCTCCACACTTCTTTCAACCCTCCTATGCTATAGGATTCTGCTAGCTTTACATTTGTTTTTTTCTTCCTCTACATTTTTCCCTCTCTTTTGCAGTAAATGGAAAAGCACTTCAGTAATGATTAGGAAAGCTTGACTAGGCTGCACTATAGTGAGCAAACTGGCTTGAGATCTTGGAGGAAGATTTCAGACTTCTTTCATGAAATTGAGCCTCCTTAGAAAAAATGCTTGTGCAAGGCCTTGACAACTCAGTATGAACAGAGGGGCCCTACCAGTGTGTGACGACATCATTTCACTGTTTTACACAAGGTAGTGTTTCTTACGGAATCTGTTGGAATATCAAATTGTAACCAATGGATACCAGCTGGTTTAAACTTTCCAAAACTCAAGAGTTTGAGTTCTGTTGTGCTTCCTGTGTGGATACATGCTGAATCATCTCTTCCTCTACCTGATGAGAACTTTAACACATCTGTCTACCTGACATTTCAGATTTCTAATTTACTTTGTGAGGAAAACAAAAACTCTATGACATCCTGGCTCAGCATACTGCGTGGGAAGAAAGAAATCTGTCTGCTTCCATTTGTGAGAAAGGGCTAAGGATGCTGGTTTAGGACATGAGAAAGAAGGGGAGAGAGAATGAAGAGATGCGTGAGCCATTTGGAGACCTTGAGGAGAGATGACAATGAAGCCAGGACTGACTCATCTTTAACTCTTGGCTCTGGTAGGCTGGTTATTTACCCTGTGAGTGGCCTGTGCTTCCAGCTGGGTTGTGACTTCCTTTCAACTCCAGCACCTAGCTGAAAGCTTTTCTCTTCACTGACTGCCAAAAATCCTTGGCTGTCTACACATCATAAAGAACAAAATGAAGATTTGAAAAAAAATGCCTAAAGACAAGTCCCTGCTTTTGTAAAATCTTAAAGGAGAAAAGAGGAGTGAAGTAATTGCTTCAAGGAATGAGAGGACTGATGTAAAGATTTGTTCTAGTTTATGAATAGCAGGACCTCAGAAAATGGCTAGGTGTGGTGCCTTGATGGATACCAGCTGGACAGTGAGTGATGTGGGCCAGTGAAGTGTCGGGTTCATGTGACCCCCGCATGCCATCCAGTGCCTCCACAGGGCCTGCGAGGGAGACCCCCATTCCATTCAACCTGGTGGCCTCAGGGACTCACAGCCCATCCACAGGTTTGTCTCAGGCACAGATACATTTGTCTATCAGACTCATGATTGCTTCATGTTTCAAGTGTTTCTAGCCTGCACGTCAAATGGAAATATATTTTTATAACAAGGTCTACCTTTCTTATTTTTTAAAAAATACAAAACTTAAAATGAATGTAATGCTTCCATCCAGACATCAACACGTCCAGCATTCTTGTTGACTCATTTCACATTTTTTCCACTAGTTCTCTGGAAGAACAAGAGTTTGCCAGATCTCTCTTACAGAAGATGGAATTGAAGGAGTCACCAGGCAAAATCAGCTGCTCCCTTGAATCACGGCAGGGCTCTGTTTAGAGTGTGCCATATGCCATCCTTTGGGTCATCTTGCCTTCCATCTGAGAAGACCATGGTGGCCATGTGCCGGAGTTGAGATGGGACCTGCACCAAGTGTACCCTCAGCTCACCATGGAGAGAAGATAAGAAAACAGATATAAAGAGGAAGGAGCAGGAGGCGGCAATGTGAGGGTGGGAAGGGGAAGTCTGAGAGTGGGTATGAGCTGAGTCTGGGCAGAAGTTGGTACTCTGCCCTGCATGAGCGTTGGTTTTTAGTTTAGAATTTTCTGACACATTGTACTTTGCTGAAAGGGTTTTCACTCGTTTCTATGCCTTTGCTTAGAAGCCTTTTTAAAAATCCAATTTAATTTTTTTAGTAAGAAGTCCTCACCAATTGTTATATAGGATAAGCAAAACACATTACATATTTCTCACCATTAATGGCTTGCTCTAATAATATTTGATAGTAATAGCTCAGTGATGTTTGTTTTTTGTTTACTCCTTTTGTTTCCTTGACCTCCTGTCTTACTAACTATGCATCAGCTTGATGCTGCATGAACTGTTCTCTGGGTGCCGAATGGTAAAAACAAACAACAGATACATAATAGAACACCATCATCGCCCTATGTGACCAACATCTTCCTAGCGTCTCGCAAAGTAAGTGATTATTCTGTCCTTTCTCATAAATGAGAGAACACTGAAGAGCAGGTCTCCAGGAGCGAGGACATTTAGAACGCTGTTACCTGTTCCAACCCATTCATCTTCCCAATGACTTCACATCAAATCTTATTTTAGAAGCATTCAGAATCCTTCTGCATTAGACCGCTTGCCAGTAAAAACTTCATCCCTTCCTCTGAGGCATGGCTGTGGTGAAGCATCCACATTCTCTAGAAAAAGTGCGAGACACCTTGCCCTTGTTTTTGCAGGTACTAAACTGGAAATGTGGTGCTGAATAAGACAGATACAGGCGTTGCTTCCGTAGGTCACATAATCCAGCTTGGTGCAGGAGGGTTACGTAAATTACTGGGAAGGTAAATATATAATTTTCATCTGAATCTCTTCCTGCCACATACATGTCTTACAATGATGCTTATATACCGTTTACCCATCACCAGCTCCTACCTGTGTGAGGTTACCGGTGTGGTCATCCACAGTAGGATATGGTCGTCGTGACACCACCTAGGACCCTCTGGACTGTATCTTATGCCTCGGGACATGATGCAGCTTTCCCTGTGACACTGAAGGAAGCAAAACCCATTCCTGGCTGCGCTCAGTGTTATGAGTACAGTGACAGGAAAGCATTTGGCAAACAGGTTGCATGCTCTTCGGTGTTAGGAGCTGTCCCTGGTGCTACAAAGGGAGCCCTCACTGAAATGTTGGGAATCATAATGATCCAGGTCCATGCCATTGTAGAGGAGGTGAGCTAAACCAGTGGAGGAAGTGCCTGCGGTCGCCTCCTGCCAGGGCCTGTCCTTCCTTCTGCATTTCACCTAGCAATGCGATGTTGCATGGCTTCCTGTACTGCTAACGTGGTCATGGTTGAGAGTTTGATTTGGTCTAGCTTTGTTATTTTTATTTTTTGCTTCCCCACCTTGGCTCCCTGTTCAGGGAGCTGACAGCTGAGGCCTGTCCTGGGATTGTCCATCTCAGCCCCTCCCTCAAGAAAGGGAACTCAGCGCAGCAAGCACATAAGACCCGCTGTGCACACAGGACTCTTTGTGACCTGCCATGGGCCACGGTGGCATCCAGGGTCAGAGACTGATCAGCCTGAAGCTATGGGCATCCTGGAAACCAACCTGGGGGCTCTGGGCAAAGGCCAGGAGGAAGACAGGCATCTGCTGGTGCTGAGGACTCTCCTCTGAGTACACCCAGAGTTGAGGGACCACTCCAGGTCTGGGGGTCTGATGGGGAGACGATTCTGCAGCCAGGCATCTTGGTGGTGTAGGTTAAGCAGTGTAATCGACAGGGTACGATGGAACTTTACTAGTTAGGGTTTTCTTTTAGAGACCAAGAGTTCCTCCAGACTTCCTCAGGCCCGCGGGTGAGGACTCAGGTCTTCAGAGTCCAGAAGCATGGACAGAACGTGTAGGTGCCCGCAGCCCTGGAAGCCCGGAGCGGGAGATGATGCACGTGGTAGAGCAGGTGTGGAGCTCAGCACCGTCCCGTGCTCCCCGCGGCTCCTCCCGCAAAGTCCCTCGTCCACCTGCGCCTGGGAAGAGGTGACCCTCGGTGCGTGGCTCCCCCATCTTCCTGGACTTACCCCCTGACAAGCACCCATTGCTTCCCCCCAACAATATGGCCTCCCTCAACTTGGTACATGGTGAGCAAATGAACCAGAGCATAGGAACCCAAGTGGCCAGTGATGGCAGGACTTGGTGAGATACCGAGAGTTCTGGTCCCGAGGACTCTGTAATCTCCAGCCACTCACAAGGACCTCCAGGCCACACCTTCTGATCTGCCCCATCACCTGTTGTGATACTCACACCTGTCCTGACTCGGGTAAGTTGCCGCCTGGACTCCTGATGATCCTTATTTCCTTTACGTCCCGAGAGCTGTTCACATCATGGCATGTCTTGGTCGCAGCTGTTTGGACGCCATTGTTGTGCTTTCTCCAGGCACTTCCTCGCAGTTACCTGTGCAGATCCTCGGAGGCCACTCAGGTCGCAGCACAGGCGACTCTTCACCAGTGCTAAGTGCAGGCTCCCTACGCACCTCTTCGGGCCTGCCTCCAGGGTCTGAATCGACTCAAAACATTTGCAGCCGTTTCTGCCAAAAGAGAACATGCTGGAACATCCTCAATCCCCTTGTTCGCTAGATCTGCCACCAAATGATTTCTCTTTCCGAATTCAGCAGGACCACAGGACACAGGCTCGAACTGGCTCAGGACTCTGAGGCAGCCATGGCAGTTCCGCTCAGGACACCCCAGGAAGAGAAATCCAGAGAGGCTTCCGAAAGTGTGTTCAAAGGGAGGAGGAGTGTTCTGGGGGAGATTAACAGCAGCGTGTCTTTTACTGTGATATTTAAAAAATCCAGCCATTGCCCTTATCTTTTGTGTGAACTTGTGTTGTAGTTTGTGCTGACATCATGAGCACTGTTGGTGATGGAACTGGGGTCAATTTTGAGGGAAGTCTGGAAAGAATGACAGTCAAAATATTTATTCTGTCCTTCAGAGTCCAGACAACAGTGAGGGCAGGAGCCCGGATGGGAGCCTGGGGTCAAATCATCACTATCTTCATAAACAGACTGCCAGAGATTGTCGAGTCTCAGCCGTCAGGGGCCAGTCATTGGCACAGAAGAGACGCGCCTAAGTGTACAGAGGCCGAAGTGTAGACGGTGTCACCTCAGGACTGACAGTCCGCTGACCCGGAGCTTTGTCGCCCGGGCTCCTCCGGAGCTGCCCTCTGTCCAGCCACCTGACCCGCCATTCCTGCCTGGCGTGCAGCCTCCGGCTGCAGTGACAACCGTGCACCTCAGGCACCCTTATTCTCTGCTCCTTACGCTCTAGATGGGCTTCTAATCCGAGCTGACTGGATCAAAATTCTTCCCTGAGATTCTCCCCCTAATATTTAAAATATATATTTAAACATTTTTGGGTAATTTTATACTTATAGAAAATATGCACAGTTAGTAGGGAGAGTTCCTGTGTAGCCTTCATTTACTTTGTCCTGTAGTTGATTTCTACCACTTATGAAAACTAAGAAATTAACATTGGTACATTACTCTTAATTAAAGTGGAAATTTCACCTTTTCTTTTTACCATTAATGTCCTCATTTTGTACCAGAATTAAATCCATGGTATAAATCCACGTTGGGCTTAGTGTTTGGTCCCTTTGGTCCCATTGAGCTGTGGCAGTTTCTTAGTTTTTGTTTTTTTTTTTTTTGGTTATGATTGTTGATTTGGAGGAGTCATGAGCTACTATTTTGAAGGATGTCCCTCAGTTTGGATTTTCCTCCTGATTGGACTGGGTTAGAATGTTTTGGGAAAGAGCAGTACAAATTAAGACACTTTTCCTACCCACATGGTGATGGGGCGTCGCGAGCAGCGTCTGTGTGACATCCCCGTGGGCTCGCGTGCACCTTGGGGGGAAGACGGCCGTGAGATTTAAGTGGCCACTAAGCCAAGCAAGTGTCCTCTGACAGGCCAGATGCACGGAGAGGCGCGTCGCTGTCGGGTATTATTGTTAGTAGTAATTTGCAGTGCATTTAAGTCAGTCTGTGTCAAAGCCTCCTGGAAACAAATGAGTGGTGATGAGCTTCTCGACGATTCTTGAGACCGTGGCGCGGTACGTGGGCAGGGTCTGTCCTTACTGCATTGGCCTCGCAGAGCAGAGCGGAGAGTGCCGCCGTTCCCGAGGCCGTGCCGCTTGCTCAGCAGTCAGGCCGTGTTTGCCTCAGATTCCGGAGCGAGAAAAGAGCAGTCTGGTATTTGAAGCACATCATGAGGCGCGTCCTCCTCCCAGGAGAGGCCGTCGGGGCTGGCTCTGTAGGAGGCGTCTTGGATTCGCAATGCTGTGCTCACCCGCAATGTCCCCGCGCCGGCTCCGGGCACCCGCAGCCTTTGAGAGCACGAGGCCGGGGGGGGGGGGGGGCGTGTGTCTGTCTGGCACACATCAGAGTTGACCTGTTAGGACATATATCTGCAGTCAAAAAGTGAGAGCCATTGGAGCCAGGGTGATGTAATCCTTCTCATTTAATTCTCTTTTTTTCTTTTCAAGTGGAACAACAGATACCTAGTAGATGGATCTTTAGTGGAGTTGCCTTGATATTTCCTTCCTGGTAAATTTAGGAATTTATGAATGAGTGCTTTGTGAATGAGTGGTGCTCTCCTTTCCGTTGTGATTTTCTAGCAAAATGCTTGTTCTAACAGTGTGACAGAGGTGCCCACCCTGTACCAAGAGCGGGCTGCTTCCGTGTGCCAGGCAGAACACGCTGAGGACTGGGGCCAATCTGTGCAGACGTAAGACGGATTTGGCAATGACACAGGCCGCGCTGAAGGAATTGGTAACTTCTGGGAGAAAAGCAGAGGAGGGAGGGAGCGCTCTCTGCAGGCAGACGGCCCTCGGGGAGACAGCACCTCGGCGCGGCTCAGGCCCCGCAGCTCTTCTGCACTCCGCAAGCCGGTGACGCGGCGCCTGCCCCTGGGGCTGCCCGCTCAGACCAGACGTTCCCCTCGCTCTAGGAAGCCGGGACAGGGTCAGCAGCAGCCCTGGGGCCCGCGGAGGTGAAACAGCACAGGTGAAAACGTGCGGCGGTGCAGGCCAACTTCCTACAGCTCCCGGGAAAGTGAAATGATAGGGGGAGGTAAGACAGGACAGACAGCCGGGGGAGAGATGCGCAGAAACGGAAAAGAACTGGCAAAAAAGGGGGGAGAACGAGCCGGGCGTGGTGTGGGAGAAGCTCGGAGAGGCCCGGAGCAGGACTGACAGGAGGAGCTCCAGGGGCGCCTCCTGGGTCCCGTGCTGTGAGTGTCGCTGCAGATGAGCTTAAACGAGCCCATCGCGGGACTGCTCTCACTTATCAAAGCAAAGAGGAGTCACCTGTGAATCACGCGGCTTTGGGAGTGAGAGGAAAGGAAACGAGCCAGCTGCTCACAGAGCGTGCGGCCGCCCAGGAGGGGACCCGGGCTGGCCACGGCGACGCGCCGGGCTTCGCCAGCGACTTCCTCACGACCACCGCATGGCTCGACCACAAGGAACGGCAGCACCGGGCTTTCGTGCTCCCGAACACCGTCCCCTGGACAGACAGACGGTGCACCGAGGCCTCGGCGGCCTCCACAGCTCTCGCGAGCAGCGCCCCCAAGAGGCGAGGCCCAGAAGGGGCCGGACTGCGGCCCTCAGAGCCAGACAGCTGCTGCTCCGAAGAGGAGCATCACGTCCAAGCCCTTCCACGCGTCTCCTCTGCGCCGCTCTCCTGGGTTGTGGGGGCCCCGCAGCCGCCAGGCGGTCCCGGCTTTCGCGGGGAGGCCGGCAGGACGGCCGAGGGAGGCCGCTGTGCTCCTCCGTGGCCAGCACCCCCTGGTTCTGCTGCTTTGGGAACGCGCCCGGCACCGCCTGGCTTGCTCACCTGCGCACCGCAGGAGAGGCCTGACTCCAACTAGCACAGGCTCCTCAGGTGTTCTCACTGTGGGGCCGAGGCCTGCACCGCGGCCGGAGAGCGGGGAGGAAGATCTTCGGGGTGTCTCAGCTGGGGCGCAGCCCGCCCAGGCTACAGGGCCGCCCGGGGCATTATCTTCCTTTGCCTCACAGCTCAGTTCTGTCGCTTGTCATCCGGGGTCCAGAACACCTGATGCTTCGGAACAGAAGCTTTAGGTAGGAAACACGAAGTCTCCAGAATCAAATGTGCTGTGTCTCGTAATCGCACACGCGTGGGTTCAGGGCAGAGTGAAAAGAGCCGGGGTTCAGGGTGAGCGGAAAGTTTACTCCTTCTGACCACAGAGAGGCGGGCAGCTGCCCCATGGAAGCTCCGCTCTGGTCTTCCCGCCACGCCCTCTCGGGAACTCGAGAACACTGCGTGGCGCTGGGTGTTGGAAAGTTAGACATCAAACATGCACAGCTGTCCGTTGGGCTGCGCGCGGAGAGGAGAGGGCCCCCAGTTGGCGCGGACGCCGCAGGGCTGGGCACGGCGTGCTCGAGGCTTTGGCAGCCCTAGAAAACGTCACTGATGTTCAGTGACGGCAAAAGAACATGCGGTTTCAGAGCGCGGACTCTGCTGTGCTTGGGAAGGACACCCCGGGTCGGTGCGCGGCGCGGAGGGCTTTCAGTAAGCCCCGGACGCACGCGCTAGAGCGAGCAGAGGAGGAGTAGGCGGCGCGTCTTCGGGCCCAAGTCACACAGTCCAACCTGTGACCACCGTGAGGGGCCCACGCGCTGCGCGGCTTCCGACTTGCCCGGGCCGGGCGGGACGGGGTCCCCTTCCGTGTTCGATCTCGGCCCGGCGCAAAGGGCACCCCCCCAGCCCGGGGAGAGGCCCTCGCCGCGCGCGAAGCTCTGGCGCCTGCTGTCACCGCCCCGGGTGGCCGGGGGCGCGGGGCGCCTCTTTCCGCAGGTCCCCGGGAGCCCTCGGGCCGCCACGGAGGGGGCAGCTGGTGCGCACGCACCGGCAGCCCGTGGGGCTCAGGGACCCTGCGGTGCCAGCTCAGCCGGCCGCGGGGCGGGCGGCCGGCGCAGGCGGGTCTCCGGACTCCGGCCGGCCCAGCGCCCTCTCCTGGCCGCGCCGTCTCAAGGTCACCGTGGTGACCGCGGCTTCCGCGGGCCGTGCGGGGGAGCGGGGCGCAGAGCGGGGCTGGGACGCTCTGGGGGCCTCCCCCTCACGCGGACCCTAAACTTTCTCGCTGCCGGGTGCGCCGGACACGTGGTCTCCAGCTGCTCCGGGTTAGTGCTCCGGACCCCGGCCCGGGCGGGGGCGGGTCCACGGGAGGGGGCGTCCGTAGGCCGCGGCGGAGGGGCGGGGTCCCGGGAGGCGGGGCCCCGGGCGGGGCGGGGTGCCGGGCGGAGCGGGGCGGGGCGGTCCCTTCCGGCGCCGCTGCTCTGCGCGTTCCCGCTCCGCCCCGCGTGATGGTAGCGGCCGCGCACCGGGGACGCGGACCGGAGGACGGGGACGGGGACGGGGACGGGGACGGGAACGCGCAGCCCGCATCGCGCCGCGCGGGCCTCGGTGAGTGCGAGCTGGGGAATCGGGGTGCTCGACACCTGGTGGGCTCGGCCCTGGGGTCTTACTCGGGATCTGAGGGGACTCGGGACTGGAGGACAGGGCAGCCCGGTGGCTCCGTACCCGGGGCCTGGGACCTGGCGGACTCTGGGTACCTGGAGACCCCATGCCGGGAGACTGTCGGGGCCTCACTCGGTACCGTGGGGGGCCAGGGGTGCTCAGTACCGAAGAGGTCGGTACTGGCAGTGGGGGGTTCGTGTCCGGGGCCTCAGGACCAGAGGGCTCGGTGTGCTGGCGACTCGGCGCAGGGCGCCGGTGAGGGCCTGGGGGCCGCGGGGTCTCGGGAGGGAGGTGGGGCTTCCTGCCTGTTGCGAGACCCGAGGTCAAGTCGGGGGCGGGGCAGGCGCGGGCCGGCGGCGGTCCTGTTTAAGGCTGGGACGGAGACTCGGTCCCGGGAGTGTCGCATGCCCTGCTCCCAGCGCCCTCCGAGAGAACCAGGCCGGTGGGCGTGGGGCAGTGGCAGCCCCGGGGCCCAAGTCCCCGCAGGTGAGACGCCAGGTTGGTGGCTGGGGCAGGCGCAGACCGGGAGGGAGTGAGGGTGCTCGGGTCCGGAGCGGAGCTGAGGAGGAGAGGGGCCGTCATGTCTGACAGGTCACGGTGCGTCTTGTGGTCTGCGGACCCTTAAGGCCAGGTACAGGCCGGGAAGGAGCCGGCCGGTCCCCGGGAGGCGGTGGTGACACCAGACATACTCAGGCGCCCAACCGAACCGCGGAGCTGGGGGAGCAGAGCCCGGGGCGTGGGGACTAGCAGGGGAGGGGACTCTGGGGCCGGCTCTGCTCTGTGGCAGCCGTGCGCCGAGCTGGTGAAGAGACCCTGGGAAAATGCCCTTGCTCTGTCATCTGTAGCGAGAAATTTTTGAATTAGGCATATGCTCTGATATCTGCTTCTGCTGTTCTGAATTTTCACTAATTCTCACAGAACATCTAAAGGTGGAACAGGCTTCCTCCAGCCCTGACGCCTCTCTCGGCTGCACGGTGGAGCCTGCGTGTTTCCCGTGCGTGCCGGGCGTCTGGGGTCGGCGGTGGCCAGGTGCTTGCTGAGGGCCCGGAGGCGCCTGGAGACGCTGGGAGAGGGGCAGCCTCCTGTGTGCGGTGCCAGCCGTGGTGGGAAGGGAGCCGGGCCGCACCACCGCAGCGCCGAGACCCGGAGAGCCGTGCTGAGGGGTGGCACCGGCGCTCGCTGGCTCCGGCTCCCCGGTGGGCACCTGGTGAGCACCCCTCTGCTGGAGGGTTGTCCCTGCACCCAGGACAGCGCAGGAGGAGCTGAGGGGTGCGGCAGAGTGTGGATTAACGGCTGATGGGCAGAGCATGAGACAGGGGCGTCAGTCACCGAGAGCAAAGTGATGTCTCTCCATGTCCTCGGGCTAGAGGTGGGTTTTTATCTGCATGTTCAGAGCAGAAGTCCTTGGTGGGAGATGCTCTTCGGGTGTCTCGGGTCAGTATTGGCCTCTGTGGGGCTAGGAGGGCTGGCACTGTCCGTCCTGTAGGTGACCCCGCCCGGAGCAGGGGCGAGGTCAGAGCAGGTGCGTCCCGCTGACACAGAAGAGCCAGGACTGCCCGCCGCGAGCCCACCCTGCAGGGCAGGAGCCTTTGCAAATGGTCTCCTGCTCTCTCGGCTCAGGGAAATTAAAGGTTTCCTCCCAGCAGAACTTCTCAACTTTTAAACCCTAAAATACACTGCGAGTTCCTAAAAGACGTGCGCATGTATGGGTGGAGCATACGCCTTTAATGGATCAAGCTAATACTGCTCTGCAGTGCTGTTGTTGGGTGGATGTTTTTAAGTAGAAAATCTCAATTTGTAAAATTGATTGCAGTGACAACTGGTATGCTCTTCTTTTGGTGAGGGACTGAATAAGAACTAAAGAAACATATTCCAAAATGCATACTTCACGTGTGCAGAAATGGCATGGCGAGCACGAGTCCATCCAATATTTATGTGTTTAGTCTCCGTATCGACTCCGTCGCATGACATTCTTGAGAAACAAGAAGCCTCTGAGCCCGTGGCACAATGCTCTCCCTAGACAGAGGACAGTGGCTTCCTCGTAAACGTAACCGGATCTCAGGCTGCTCTGGAGCCCGAAGGCCGCCTGGGAAGAGCTCCGGCCAAGGCCGCCTGAGACGGCTCTGCTCCCGCCCGCCCCGCGGACCGCCGGGCGACTGGCTTCCCTGTTGCTTCTGGAAGGATCCGCACTGGGGCCGCCCGTTCCCTGCCTCCTCATGCCCTGCACCTGTAGCCTGTCTGTCCCGGTTTCCACAGAGCAGACGCGCGCTGCTGCGAGGTCTCGGAGCCCAGCGGCTCCCTCCTGCGTGGCGGCGCAGACAGGGCGGAGCGGAGGTCCGTGTGCCCCTGGGGAGCCGGCTTGCAGCCGCCGCGTCAGGTGAGGCTCCTCCAGCGCTGCTGGGCTCGCCGTCCTGCTGCTGGAGAGGAGCCTGTCTCTGCGGAGGGCGGGCGCGGCGGGAGGAAGCGCAGCCTCGCGGAGCCGGAGAGAGAACAGTGTCCCAGAGCCCGCGGTACTTACTGAATTTGGAGCAGTTGTGGAGATACATCCTGATCTTCCCAGAGATCAGAGCACAGTGAGGGAAATGAACAGGCAGAAGAACCATTTGGGGAAACAGCTGCATGGATTTCTGTGTGGGCGGAAGGAGCAGTAGGAGAGTTGAGGGGAAGGGGTCCGCGGGCCTGGCTGTTCCCCCCTCCCCGGGGAAGGGCCGGCGGCAGCAGGCTCCTCCTACACGGCCCTGCGGGACGGCTGTGCCCTGCCCGCTCTGAGCGCCATGGGGCCGCGGTGGCTGCTGCCGGTGCCCGGG
>PVIC010045711.1:0-14522 GCA_004025085.1 Thryonomys swinderianus
TCAGCAATCCTCCTGTCTCTGCTTCCCAAGTGCTGGGATTACAGGCGTGAGCCACCATGCCCGGCAGATTCCATAAACTCTTGCTGGAAGGGAAAGCGGTGTGAGTAAAGCTCTTACACATCAATGGCTCTGGTTTGAGGGTGTTGCACATGGTCCTTGTATGTTATCTGTTCTCACTGCTAAGGGCAGTAAGTAAGGGGAGGTGACGGGGTGGGACAGGTCCCAGAGCTCCATGTGGAGATCGGTACCTTCCTCAGGAGCTCTTGCTGATCGCACAGGGGCCAGAACTCTTTCCTAACTTTGTTCCTTTATCCTACTGAACAACAGTACAGTGATACAAAATGGAAATGGGAGCACACAAAAGACAGCCAAGGTGGGCAACATAGAATGTTGCCACAGAGCAGGTGCTGGGAAAACCAAGCAGCTCCAGGGGTAGAGGGCTTGGGAGAGGCCCTGGCTTCTCAGATCTGTCCAGAGGCAATGGAGGAACAACTGAAACACAAATCTAGCTATAGTTATATCTACTTAGCAGGTTCCTGTTATGGGCCTGGAGAGGCTGAAGGCTCCTAATGTGCTTTGACTCCATAACTCAGCACAGCTCTGAGAGAAGGTCATCAAAGTCTCTATGCACAAATAAGGAAAATGAGATTGCAAGAAATTAAATGAAACCTATGAGGGAGGGGCTGAGTCAGAATTCGAGCCCTATTCCGTTACATTCTGAGGCTTATTTCCCAAGCCATTAGCAAGGTACAAGAGATTAAGAGATGACCTCTTCCTAGAACATTCTTCAAAAAGTATTTCTGTCAAAGTAATACATGCCCGTAGTGAAAAGTATTATTTCTCTGGCCTTGCCTGCCCATCCCAGGACTGTCCCTCAGAGGTAATCACCTCCAACACCTTCCTAGTGGTGGAGGGAGTGAAGGTTACCTTTAAAGGTCACCACTGCTACAAAACCTCCAACTATGAGTTGCCAAGCCCTCTCAGCTCTCGTGGTCAGCAGCAGCCTCATAGACTCAGGCCTGTCCTGTACCCTCAGAGCCAGTTCTCTGTCCTCTAAGCTGAAAACCTGCTAAGAATGGGTCTGTTCTGGGGGCACCCCCTTGGAGGCCTGTACAGGTGTCCTGCCCTCTGGAAATAGTCCCCTACTTTGTTCCTCTAATAGAGTCAAATAAATCTGAAGGCAGGAGATTCGTGGGACTATGGAAGATGCTTTGAGGGATGTGGACATGCTCCAGAAACACTGTGCTTGTTTCTGTCTGCCCTAGGGGTGATGAGACAGAGAAAGTCAGGTAAGAAAAGGGCAGTAGGATCTGTGAAGAAAGACACAAGAAGTTTGTAGGGGAGAAGAAGTTAAGCCAGGTAGAACATCTCCTCATAATTCCCCATGTAGGGGAGCCTGAGAGAAAACAGTATTGTCAAATCAACTAAAAATGAGACTACAAAACTGGGGAAACAGTAGATGAATCTAGATAATTTGATGGATATTATGGTTTGGATCTAAAATGTCCCTCTGAAGGCTCACTTACTCAGAGGTTGGACTTTTGGAAGGTGATTTGATGGCATGATTGCAAGATACTGGGTACTTAGTAGGTGGGGGCCTAACTGGATGAATCAGGTCATTAGGGACAGGGAGATGAAAACTATCTTGTTTCTGGTCTCTTCTCTGGTGCTCCCCTACTTCCCAGCTGCCAGAAAGTGAGCAGTTTTCCTTCACCACACCCTTCTGCTGTGACCTGTCTGCCTTCCACAGACCCAGCAACCACAGAGCCAACTAAGCATGGACTGAAACCTGTGAAAACGTGAGCCAAGGTAGAACTTTTTTCCTTTAGGTTATTATTCTTGGTATTTTGTCTCAGTGGTAGAAAGTGGGCTAACATAAGGGAGGACTGAATGAAGACATTCAAAGAGTTGGAAAAGTGACCTTGCAAAGATATGAAATAGAGAAATCAAAGGGGCCATGGCTTTGAGATTTATACAAGGTCTCTGAGTCCAAGATTCTTTGGAGGCCTTATTAATTAATATGTCTTATTAAATGTCTATAATCCTTTCTTCATATCCATTTTGTTTGGGACAAATAAATGGCACCCAAGGAGATGGTTACCAACCTTGCATCCCAACACAAGAGCAATCCAGACATCAGGGTACCGTGAAGCACAGAAGTGAGTGTCGGTCAAAGAGCAGGACACCTCTCTCCCTGTCACCTAGGAGGGACACAGGGTCAGAACAGAGGGCACCTATCATTTCCAGATCACACAGCAGATCTTTGCAAACATCCTGAGCTCCTCTGCAGCATATTATTGCCCTTCGCTAAATAAAAAAGCAAAAATAGAAGTGAGGTGACTTCATTAGAATCTAAATGAGTGACACCGGGTTACAGGAAAAGATAATAAAGTTGGGTAAACATGGAGATGCTGGGTGGCAAGACTTCCTCTCAGTCACATGCTTTGCTACCCTGAGGACTTCAATTAATGCCTTAACAAAGTTGCAGATTACTTCCCATTGTAGAGCTTTATTAGTCAACAGTTGAATCCTTAATACATTAGATCATACGATGTCATGATTCCACTGTATTCTTTAGCCCACTGTGAGGCTGGTGACATACAACACTATCTACTAGCTCACTGTGTAGCCTAGGCAAGCTTTGAACTTAGCAATTCTCCTGTCTCTGCCTCCCAAGTGCTGGGATTACAGGCGTGAGCCACCATGCCCGGCACTGTGGTATGCGGTATTGATTGCTGGTGGGCGTGAGTCACCATGCCCAGCATTGTATGTGGTTACCGGGGATCGAACTCAGGACCTTGCGCTTGCGAGGCAGGCGCCGGAAGCACTGAGCTAACCCTCCGACCCTGAATTGTTTCTCTTAATCTTCATGATAGCCTACAAAATAGGCAATAATTAGTAACTGTACCTCATCTGGAAAAGAGACTTTCAGAGGTTAAATAACTTTCTCAAGGTCACGTAATTGGTAAGCATGGTACAACTGGAATTTAAACCAGAGATGAACAGCGTTACCTCAAAGTACTACCTCTGCCTCTCAACAGTTAGAGGAAGGCAACTTCCTGCCTAAAAATTCTCATTCTTGGTGATGTGGAAGCAGAGGTAACTGCCACGCAGGCTCCAGGGTGCTGCCTTCTCAGGGGTCCCAAAGACAGCACTGGTGCAGGAGGAGCAAGGGGAGTGGAGCCACCATCCTGATTCTTCTTCCTCTCACTGCACAGGGGCAACCACTCAGTGGATGGTTCTGCACAAAGGACCCTGTGTAGCACAGAGACCAGCCCAGGTCAAGAATCAGATTCCCCAAGGATCAGGCCGCTTACCGTCATACTGATGCCAAGGATCTGGAGGCACTGGACGGGATCGGTCAGCACCCATGTCACAAGCAGGACTACATCAGCCATCACCAGGGCTGCCACCAACCCCAGCAACTGCAGGTCTTTGATAATCTGCAAAAGAGTCAAGGTCAAAATGTCCCTTTTCTTGCTGGCTATATGACAAAGGTTCCAGAGTTCTGACATGGGCTATGGTTTCTGGGGAGACCCCTTTTAAGGAGCTTCATCACAGCCATCAAAAACAGACACCAGGCATTTACAATGACTTCTATGTTATTTTCATCATTGTTTTCCCTAAGTATTTTCACTTGTTTAACTGTCTTATATCCTATCTTTTCTGACAAAGGACTCAAAGGGTCCTATAACATAAACACACTATTGCCAGGTGTGGTGGCTCATGCCTATAATCCCAGCACTCAAAAAAGGGAGACTGAGGCAGGAGAATTGCTGAGTTCGAGGTTTGCCTGGGCTACACAGTGAGCTAGGGCCAGCCTGAACTACAGAGTGAGACCCTGTCTCAAAAAAAACCAAAAACCTATCATTTCTAGATATGTATAAGTGAACACAAAGAAATGTGGAGGTTTTAACACCCAAGTATAACAATTATCAACCCAGAGGGTGTGGGTGAGGCAGGTGTGGGAACAGAACTACTGACATATACATATATACTTTTTTTTTTTTTTGAGACAGGGTCTCACTTTGTAGTTCAGGCTGGCCCTGAGCTCACTGCGTATCCAGCAAGCCTTGAACTCAGCAGTCCTCCTGCCTCAACTGCCCAAGTGCTGAGATTATAGGTGTGAGCTACTACACCCGGCATTGTGGTATGTGGTACTGATTGCTGGCGGGCATGAGTCACTATGCCCAGTATTGTTGTATGTGGTTACCGGGATCAAACCAGGGACCTTGTGCTTGGTAGGCAGGTACTGAAACCACTGAGCTAAATCCCCAGACCCATACATACTTTTAAAAATACACATATACTATTTGACTTGATATGAAAAAAATGTTACTTTAATGAGCATAAAAATAAAACTAAGAAAAAATATATATCATGACAGGATAAAACTCTGAAAGATATCAGGGAAAAGAAAATAAGAGGTATGAGGGAGGCTCAGGAGAGAAATGTACACAGTATTGATAAAGTGGGGTGAAAATGCACACTTACATTCTTGACAACCAATGGAAAGAAAGAAGCCTAGCTAATTATGTGATTCAAGATGTTTGTAAGATTAAAATAAATCCACTGCCTAATAAAACTGTTCAAAACCAGGAATAATGAGAGATTCTTCAAAGCAACCAGAAAAAAAAGATACATTACTTGTAAAGAAGATACCAGCCTTGTCACCAGCTATGAGGCCAAGGGAGAAGACAGTGGAGGGACAACTTCAAAGTGCTGAAGAAAAGACTGGAGCCAAGGATGCAGCTCAGAGGTAGAGCACTTGTTTAGCATGCATGATGGCCTAGGTTCAATTCCTGGCAGAAAAGAACAAAGAAAGAAAGAAGAGAATAAAGGAAAAGGGAATCTTTTTTTTTTTTTTTTTTTGCTTTTTGGAGACAGGGTCTCGCTTTGTAGTTCAGGCTGGCCCTGAGCTCACTATGGTGCCCAGGCAAGCCACCGCGAACTCAGCAATCCTCCTGTCTCTGCCTCCTGAGTGCTGGGATGACAGGCGTGAGCCACCACGTCCGGCATTGTGCTATGCGGTGTTGATTGCTGGTGGGCGTGAGTCTCCACGCCCAGCATTGTATGTGGTTTCCGGGGATTGAACTCAGGACCTCGCGCTTGTGAGGCAGGCGCCGGAACCACTGAGCTAACCCTCCGGCCCGGAAAAGGGAATCTTTCAGAAATAAAGGAAAAATAAAGACCTTCTCATACATATAAAATCCGAAAAAATTTAGCACTAACATACATACCCACATGAGAATGTTAGATATCCTCCAGGTAAAAGGAAAATGATAACAGATAAAAATGTGTATTTATGCATGAAATTAAGAACACTGGAAATGGTAACCATATGGAAAAATGTATGTTTATTATTTAAGTACCTTTAAAAATAATTATTTAGTTAAAAATAATGACAATAGTATGTGGCTTATATCATTCAAAACTCAATAATAAAAAACAAAAACACATCCAGTTACAAAAATATGTGAAAGATATGAACAGACATGTCACAAAAGAAGACAGAGGAATGGAAAATAAGCATGTGAAGTGATGTACAACATTACATTAGGAAAATGTAAATTAAAGCCACAATCAGAGACTACTACACCCCTATCAGAATGGCTAAAATGAAGTCTGAGTAAATCAAATGTTGGCAGAAATGATTAGAGGAAACAGACTTGCAGGTACTGTCGGTAGAAATACAGACTGACAAAATCACTTTGGTAAACAGCTGACACCTCTTAAAAACTTAAATATGCACTTATCATATGAGCTAACCATTCTACTCTTAGATTTGTATCAGAGAGAAGTGAAAGTGTATATCTATATAAAGATGTTTACGTGAAAGGTCATAGTATCTTTATTTTTTAAATAGTCCCAAACTGATAACAGCCCACAATCCATTCACAGGTAATTTACATACTGGAATACAACTCAGCAATAGTAAGGGAAGAACTAATACACACAGTAACACAGATGAATAATTAGAGTATTCATCAAAATAATTATGGGACTAAATAAATTAGGTAAAGAATACATTCTGTATAATTTCATGTACATAAATATATGGGAAATACAAACCAATCCATAATGACCACGAGCAAATTAATGTTGCTTGGAGGACAGGGACTGGACAACAGAGAGGCCTGAGAAGTGCTGGAATGATGGATGTGTTCCTTATACTCCATGTTTCATGGGCTTAGATGTGTCAAATTTATCAAATCATGGACTTTCAGTACATATCATTCAATGTATGTCAATTATACCTCAAAAAGATATTTTTTGAAAAAGGAATAAGTCTGCTGGGGGGGTAGATGAACTTTCTGCCCTTTTAATTATCTTCATGTGTGTAGTTACAGCTGAGCTTTTTATAAATATTCACCATGACTCAATAATGCTTGCTAAAAAAATCCCATCATTCCAGAGAAGTAGACTTCTCTGGAATGATATATTAGGTCTGGAATGACATTAGGTCTTGAGTCTGAGCAGTTTTATCAGGGAACCTGATAAATGCAGGGATGTGGTCACAGTGATACCCGACATCAGGGACCTGTGGGTGATCTGGCTGCCACTTGGCTTCTGGTGTTGATTCGGCCACATCTCAAAGCAGAAACTTCCCTCTACATAGAGAAGAACTGGGCTCCCGCCAGGCAGGGTAGAGATACTGCTCACATGCTACAGCTTTTCTCTGATCACTCCCACTTCCTTCCAGCTCACACCTGTACCCAGCAAGCAACAGTCTCTGCAGATGTCTTCTCCCTCGCACTCATGCCAGGTTTTGGCTCATGTCCTGGTGCCCACGGGGCCTGGAATGGGTGTACAAGGAGGCAGAGGACAGGCCCAGAACAGCTCCCAGAGGCATGACTCACAGCCTTCTTGGGCCAGGTCCTTAAAATGCCACCTGACCTCAAAGTTTGAAGTGAGGAACAAGAATTGTAGGTTCTAAAAGGAGTGGGTCTTGGTGATCTGTCTCTAGCTTGTAATCTTCTGTGGAGCTGCTGTGTGCAGCCCAGCACTGTGCCCTTGCTACTTACTTACCACTCTCTTGTTCGGGACCCTCTGGGTAAACACCTTGTAGAGTCGCCAGCTCTTCCCCAGAATGGGGCCAAACACAAGGGAGGTCCCGATGCACAACATGGACAGCCTTATCTACATGTAGGAGGGGACAGAAGAAAGAGTCACCAGAGGAACCTTCATCCCTTCTCCATGCATTCTCCTCTGCAACCCTCAAGCCCACAGAGGGCATAGGGCAGGAAGTGGGCCTCACTGACCATGTGCCAGCGATCGCTACCGAAGGTGTGCACACTAGATACAGGAAACCGCTATCCATAAGAGTGGTTATATTCAAAACATCACCTACCTGGATGAGAGTCTCCATCGAGGCCCCCACTAAAACGTCCTGAATTCCAAAGAGGTAAGCACTACTGTATGTCAGACAGCTTCCCAGCAAGGTTACAATGTTCAGATTGGGACTAGACATCTTCACAATCCTAGACGAGAGTGGGGAGAAAGGCACTGAGAGCCATGAACCCCTTGCACTGGGGCTGAAGATCTACAAGATCAGTGTTTTCTCCCTAGTGTCATTTCCAATGCAGCCAAAGAGTAAAGGACCCCTCTGGGAAGAAACCACTTTATGTCCCTGTGAAAATTAACAACTTCTTTCATTTATTTTCAAAGAGAACTAAATTCTCGCACTACTTGCCTGAATAATTCCAAGTCTTTTAAAAGAAGCTGACTACCTACACACAGGTGGTATTAGAGAAATTAGGAGGCGGCCATGAAACTTGGGGTTGCTAAGAGACACTATATGCAACTTAGTAAAAAATGAGTAGCAGGGCCATAATCAAAGACACAGTTTGGAGCTTTTAGAAATGAGTTGTAAGGTCAACTACTGTTTGGAAAGAGGTCTGGGATTTCTTTTTCATACACCTTTCACTTTATTTTATGTGCAGATTGGTTTCCTCTCTGTATTTGATCAAGAAAAAGGAACTAGGGATCAAAAGCAAGATATTAGGGCAGGTTTTTTTTTTTTTTCCTTGAAGTGGTTTTAAATGATGTTAGAGAACATTTGGAAGGTTACAGGGAGATGTGGATGACAGGTGTGGAATTCAGATTAGGGCAGCAGCAGAGGTTTGAGATGTGAATTGGTTAATTTAGGGGGAAGCCAGAGTTACTGATAACAATTAGATAAATATAACAAACAACAAGGAGGAATGCAGTTGTATTTAAGAATATAGATTTTATTTATTTATTTATTTATTTGTTTGTTTGTTTGTTTATTTATTTTTGAGACGGTCTCACTTTGTAGTTCAGGCTGGCTCTGAGCTCACTATGTAGCTCAGGCAAGCCTCGAACTCAGCAATCCTCCTGCCTCTGCCTCCCGAGTGCTGGGATGACAGGCGTGTGCCACCATGCCCACCACTGTGGTATGTGGTATTGATTGCTGGTGGGTGTGAGTCTCCATGCCCAGAATTGAATGTGGTTACTGGGGATTGAACTCAGGGACCTTGCGCTTGCGAGGCAGGCGCCAGAACCACTGAGCTAACCCTCCAGCCCTTAGATTTTATTTTTTTTGAGATAGGTCTCGCTATGTAGTTCAGACCTCACTGGGAGAAATCACTGTGAGATCAGTCTGGCCTCAGACTCACAGCCAATCTCTTGCATCAGCCTCCTGTATGCTGGAATGAAAGGCATGCATCACCACACTGAGCTAAGAATATTAAATAGTGTGTTCTACATAAATGCAAACATGAAATCATTTGATAATTGTTAGTTATACTTTTATTTTTGAATAGTAACTGAAGAGTATTCTTTTCTGTGTCTCTTAATTACCTGGCCAAGCACCTTAAAAGGTGAGAGCCAAGGCAAAACCATTTTTTTAGTACAGCTGTTTTAAGGACAGATAAAGCACTGAGAAGGTGTTGGACAGTCTGCATTGAAATGTCACAACCCCCACAGGCCTAACATGGTTTACTTAGTGGCTGTAACACATCTACGCACACATGAGCACCACCATACTGAGACTTAGGCCCTGAGTCACGGCAACCTTAATACTGTCCTGTGCCAAACACCTTGATGTGATTTTTGCTCTAAAAATGAGAACCACATTCATGTATGCCCTTTGTAAAATGAGAATAATTTCTCTCAAAGAGTTGCTGGAGAATGAAATGAGGTGTTGTGGCTTAGATCTAAAACATCCTCTAAGACCACATGTGTTGGGCAGTGAGCCCTGGTTGGAAGAGGTGGGTCACTGAGGTGTGTGTGTATGTGTGTGTGTGTGTGTGTGTGTGTGTGTGTGTAACTAGGACATGTCCTTTTTTTGTTAGTAAATGTTTGTGATACGTAATGAATCCATTCATAATGGGGAGTTGGCCTGTTTGCATATTATATCTTAGTCCTATTTATTTCCCCTTCTCCTATTCCTCTTTCTATGCCAAATTTGCTTCTCATTAGAGAGGTGTGTTCTTGCTCTTGGCTGCTTCTTTGTCTCTGCTTCCTATCTGCCATGAGCTGAGCAGTTTTCCTTCACCAAGCCCATCTGCTCTAAAAATGAGAACCACATTCATGTATGCCCTTTGTAAAATGTTTCTGCCTTGGACACAGCCAAACACTGATTGAAACTGTGAGTCAAAATTAAACCTCTCTTCCTTTAAGATATGGGTATTAGGTGCCGGATGTGGTGGCTCACGCCTGTAATCCCAGCACTCGGGAGGCAGAGACAGGAGGATTGCTGAGTTCACGGTGGCTTGCCTGGGCACCATAGTGAGCTCAGGGCCAGCCTGAACTACAAAGCAAGACCCTGTCTCAAACAAAACAAAACAAAAACAAACAAACAAACAAACAAAAGATATGGGTATTAGGTATTGTGTCACAGCAGCAGGAAAGTGACTAAAACATGAGGCAATATGGCAAAGTGCTTGGGCACAAGGCTGGCATACGGTAGGCATGTCACCAACACCAGGGTATAATATGATAATTTCACCATCTCCAAGGTTTTAAGAAAACCAAGGGTTATCTTTTTCTTCTTTGGTTTTCCTTACCACCTATACTCAACCATCAAGTTCTTTTGCTGTCCCTTCTCATTTCAATGTCTTTCTCCGAGTTTTTGCTTTCTTTCCTTACTGGCTACCATGTTTATCTAGGACACAATTTTGTTAGTAACAATGGGACTGGAGTCAGGTGTCAGAGGATTGAATTCTGGCTTTGCACTCATAGCTGGGTGATTCTGAGCCCATCATTTGACTGCTGTGGGCCTCTGTTTCCTCATACACAGAATGAAGATACCACCTTCTGTATTTACACCAACATGGGTTATTGTGAAAGTCAAGAGAAATATGCATCAAAACTCCTGCACAACTATAAAATGATGTAAGAATACTAGGTTTTAGATTTCTAGTGTTGCCCTCAACTCTGTGTAACACCGATTATTTCTATTTTCATAAATCTTTTTAAAATTGAATTCTTTATTGGTACAATTTTATATATAGCTCACAATCACGCTCAACATTGAGGTATTCTCATAAATCTTGAACACTACTTTCAGACTTACTTTGTTACCACATTTACCACTTAGCCAAAGAGCAATGTGTGTAAAGGAACATTCTTCCACCATTTAGTTTATCTTCTATGCCTGACTTAAGATTTAGAGCTATCTTATACAGTCACCTATTTATTCAGGTCTGTCTGGTGTCCATGCCTTTACATTGTGGATTTGGAGAGAGTGATTTTTCTTAATTTCTTTGTTTCTCCAAGAAGGGTGTATAATGATAAATATTAACTATATAACTACATAATAACTATATATAAATGGGAATGATGATCACTGGCAGCTTTGTTATGTATTTTTAATGAAAGGTGAGGACTGGAGATTTAGCTCAGTGGTTCTGGCACCTGCCTAGCAAGCGCAAGGTCCCCGGTTCAATCCCCGGCAACCACAAACAATACCGGGCATGGTGACTCACGCCCACTGGCAATCAGTACAATATAGCAGAATGCTGGGTATGGTGGCTCATGCTTGTAATCCCAGCATTCAGGAGGTAGAGCCAGGAGGATTGCTGAGTTCAAGGCTTGTCTGGGCTACATAGTAAGCTCAGGGCCAGCCTGAACTACAAAGCGAGACCCTGTCTCAAAAAAAAAAAAAAAAAAGTGAAGGGGAATAAAAAGGAACTGAAGGGGAAAATGATGAAAATAGAGCTTTTATAAATGAGAAGGGGACCAAGAGTTGGCAGAAGCAGGGAGGAAGGGGATGGGAAGGGAATGAAAAGAAAAAAGAATTAAGTTTATTATATTCATGTACCAATCCCTCAGGATAAATGTAATCATTATGGACTGCAAATATGTACTAATAAAACTGGAACAAGAAAAGTGCTACATTAAAGGAGCCAGTGCCAACACTGATTTAGGTTAGATCCCTGCTGAGCTGAGAGGCCACTCGGCACAGTCCAAGCCTGGGCATTGCGTTTCTGGCGTGCAGGCTCCTGGGAGACCACTCTTCCCAAGGCCGCTCCTGTGCTTCTGCACGCAGTCTTCAGTACCTGACGGAGACTCCCTTACTCAGCACCTGCCTGGCCCTCACAGCTGCAATTCTGTCTTGTCTAGATCATGGAATGGTAGGTTTCTCACTTACTTCTCTGTATTTTCAAACTCTGAATACCACAAGCTGGTCTTTCAGTGATAAAGCACAGCATGAAATCCCGATTTAGAACTCTTCCCCTTTCCCAGTTAGCCGGGGAATCCAGTTCAGCCAGTTTTGATGAAACAGGAGTTTTCCCATCTCAGATGTCCGTACAAACGCACCGTTCAAATAGACATGCTGTGTAATTACGTGTGTTTTGACATTTTTTTCCTAAGCAGTTTCACCGCAGGCTTTCCTTGGAAAACAAACTATGAGTAGTTGACTTCCCTATTTTGTTTCCCTATTTCAGTGAATAATTGAAAGCCTCTCAGTGAATCATCTCCAATTCAGCAGCGAAATTAGGTTTGGTGCCTGGTGCTGTGCTAGGAATTCAACCATCAACGTCATTTATATTTTTTCTGTTGAACTACAGTCTGAAGCTTACATGACTGAATAATTTAGACACATACCTAATTTCCACAAAAAGATTTAAATATTATATACTTAATTATACATAGCCAACACCACCTACATCACTTGTACTGTGCTTATGAAAAATTAAAAACCTGGGCTGGCAGTCTGAAATAATGTGGGATTAAAATAATATTATAGAACTATCTTGGGCCAGAGATTTAGCTCAGTGGTTCTGGAGCTTGCCTAGCAAGCACAAGGTTCCTGGTTTGATCCCCAGGAACCACATACAATACTACAACCAGCAATCAGCAATACTAGCAACCAGCAACCGGGAGGCAGAAGCAGGAGGATTGCTGAGTTCAAGGCTTGCCAGGGCTACATAGTGAGCTCAGAGCCAGCCTGAACTTCAAAGGGAGACCCTGTCTCAAAAAAAAAAAAAAAAAAAAGGAACTATCTCACTAGCTCTTTTTTTTTTTTTACTTAAATATTGGAAATGTAACAGAAAACTTACCTGATGCAAGCTAGTTCTCTATATATAGATAAATATCTGTCTGTATCTATAGAGCTTGTATACTTCCAAATTATCATTTCAAATCTTTAATAAATTTTAATGCTTATCTGGCATTCACCAGTTCAAAGATACAATGTTCACAGATATGATGTTTCACATACTGATTCCTGGCCTTGCAGATCTATTACATCTGGAGTTACTGAGTTTGGAAACACAGTCTAAGATAGGCAGAGTATGTTTCTTGGTGTGCTTTACCGTTAGAAAATTTTCCTACAGATATCACCTATCATACTTTCTAAAATGCTATATGAGTTGATGTAAAAGACATCATTGAGCATTAATGTATTTAAAATAAAACATGAATTTTTCTAAAAAGCTTTATAGGGCTGGAGATTTAGTTCAGTGGTTCCAGCAACTGCCCCGCAAGTGCAAGGTCCCTGGTTCGATCCTGGTAACCACATACAACTATACCAAGCATGGTGACTCACGCGCACCAGCAATCAGTACCACACACCACAGTGCTAGGCATGGTGGCTCACGCCTATAATCCCAGCACTCAGAAGGCAGAGGCAGAGGCAGGAGGATTGCTGAGTTCTAGGCTTGCCTGGACTACATAGTGAGCTCAGGGCCAGCCTGAACTACAAAGTGAGACCCTGTTTTAAAAAACAAAACAAAACAAAAGCCAAAAAAAGAAAACCCCACCCTTTATAGCAAGATTTAAATGGTGAAACTGGATGAATTTCTTTTTTTAGTCCACTGATTTTGATGGATGCAACAACTGGATTATAAATCTATTTCATGCAAAACTCCTTGTTACTGTATTAGTTGATATGTACCTAAAAATCTGGTCATTTTGCTGTTTTGCTTATTTCTGCTGCCTGAGACAATCTTAATATCATTTAAATTCTACACACCTCAAACTAATACTATTTATTGTGACTTCTAACATTTATATTTAAATTCTGCATTACAGAGCTTGCCCGGTCCTTCCTATCCCCCCTGAGCTGCCGTCTCAGAAGAACATGCCAGCAGATTTTGCTGACCTTGCAGCTTTCAGAGTTCTAAAGTGTTAAATCATAATGACTTCACTTCACTCCCCTTCAACCATCAGCCCCGTGGTTATACCCAGGGTCTACTTCAGGGATTTTAAACATTAGTATGCTGCTCTTTGGCTACAACCCCTCCAAAACTCACCTTCTGGTCTTGTCTCCCCACTTCTTCTCCCAGTTCAGGTAACAGGGACTTCTGTCTTTCCATCTGCTTGAAGCAAAACTCTTAAGAGTCATCCCTGACTCTTGCTCACATCTCACACCTAGTACATCACAAAATCTTGTTGGCTGTATCCTCCAAATACGTCCAGAACCTAACCTCACCATCTCTGCTGCCACCACCTGATAAGCCAGACTCTACCAGAGCTGCCAAGCCTTACCTACTTGGTCCCCACTATCTCTCTGCTTCCCTTCCTATGTCTTCCTATTACCCACTCCCTTCCAGTTATACAGGCTTCCTTGCTATTCCTCAAAACGAGTCTTAGGAGTGCTATTTTCCCTGCATGAATACTTCAGCCCAAATACCTGCATGTCTCATTCTGTCTCTTTTCAAATGTTATTGATTAGCTTTCAAAAAGGCCACAATGACATTTCCATTTAAATTATATTCCTGTCTCACTCAGAATGCCAAATCCTCATCCTGCTTTATTTCTTTCTCCTCCTCCCACCATAGCACTTCCTACTTTTTAACATCAAACATAATTGACTTATTATTGCTGTTGTCATTGTCTTTTCCCAATTAGAATTGCTCAGGATGAACTCCCAGTACTAAATCCACACTTGATGAATGCATCTCCTCTCATACATACTTCCTCATTGACAGCCTATACCCTTCTATTTCCTTGGTTCTTTGCTTCCTCACAGTCTACTTTTTCCTTTCTTTACCCAATTTCACCTCTGGTTGGTCATCTGAACTCTTTTTTTTTTTTTTTTTTTTTTTTGA
>PVIC010045712.1:0-14526 GCA_004025085.1 Thryonomys swinderianus
GAGATACCAGCAGCCAGGAATTCTATATTTAGCCAAGCCGATTTGTAACTATAAAGGAGGACATTGAACTGCTGTTACCTTGCAAGAATCCCAAGAATATTGTTCCCAGGAGTCCTTCTCGACACATTAACAAGAGAATAGACTCCACACAAGCAAAATAAACAGAGCTCCACTGAAGTAGGGCTGGTGCCAAGTAAATTTCTATTCACTTGAACTAGCTGTAGGGGTGGGAAAAAACATCTAGAAAACTGGGACGAGCAAAGCTGAGCTGGGAGCCAAGGAGCCCACGTGGGCGAGGGCACCAGGGAAACAAATGAGCAGCACTCTGGCAGGAGCGAGAGGCTGGTCACATGGCCGAGAGGAGGGAGTGGGTCTGGGGCGGTCGACAGCTCCATTTCTTGACCTGGGTTTCGTCTGCGTGTTTGCCGTGCAGGGAATTATTAAAGTATACGTTTCTGGTGGACAATTGTCTGTGTCTGTGTCATATTTTATCACGAGGACTCCTCGTAGTGGAGGCCAGGACCGGGGTTACTGTGAGTGAGGAGTGGAAGGGTGGGGGAGGTCTTGGTCAAAGGGACCAACCTCAGATGTGACATGGAGCCAAAGAGCTTGTGCACACCGTGCTGATCAGAGTTCATGGGGTGTACTGAATGCTTGAAATTTTCGGAAATTGTGATGTCACATGTTCTTAGCAGATGCGCGCATGCATACAGACACACGCACACACACACAGGGTCACTATGAGGGGTGGAGAAGCTAATTCGCTTTTGTGGATAATCATTTTGAAACATATACTATATTTATAGAACATCACATTGTATGCCCTAAATGCATATTCTTTTTGTCAGTCCTCCCTTGGTAAAGCTGGAAAAAATAAAGGGAATAACATTGTATAAAAGACGTGTGTTAAATATCTAGTGACGACAGGAAGTAAGAAAAAGATGACAACTACCTCGACAAACTTCTAAAAAGAGTTACATTAATTTTCCCCAAAGGGAATCCCAAAGGCCTTTATTATTAAGATTATAATGTAATGCAAAAAAAGTATTTTAGGAGAACAGCTTCTTGAGCACATTGAGTAGTTCTGTGTGTGTGTGTGTCTGTGTGTATCTGTGGTGGGGTGATTGACTAATGCTTATTTCCTGAAATGAAAATAGGCATAGTTCACATTTTTGATGGGAGATTGGATAGAATGTCTTTTTCCCTTGTGAGGATGTGTCTGTGTTTCCATTTCTGTGCGTGACATTGACAGTCAGTTGGCTATAATTTAGAAGAGAGAGGGGTATGAATTTCGGGCCTTCGCCCATGACTTAGTGTGCACAACTTCCATATTACCCTGTGAGATTCTTTCTTTGTCCCTGAGTTATATGTATACGAGGCACAACTATGAGGGCACATCGGTGAAAGAAGAGCCATCTGGTACGTGATGTAAAGGAGAGATTTCAAGCCTTTGCATAAGATAAACCTGGGTTTTCAACCTGATTCTTCCGCCTTGGTCTCTTACCTGAGAAATGGGGATAACTGTCACCTCAGATGTCTAAAGATCACAGATGATGATGGAAAGAACTGAGACCAGCACTTAACACGTAAAAGTAGAAAACTTTCTCTTAACTCAGCAACAGTGGCTTGCTCTGGCTGTACAGAAAACAGTCAAGGGGATCTCGGACATCTGAGATCTGGGGCCGGCAGCCGCTTAACAGGCCATGTAGACTTCCTCAAGGGATTTCTGGAGCGGCACGAGACATGGAAATTACTTTTCCTTCCATGCCTGAGATGACCTCATGTTCCAGTGGTTTTGTTGGGAGCAGTGTTAATCACTGTGAAACTTAATCCCCAACCCTGGGACTGGCTCTGGCTGACGCCGTAAATAGGTCACATGGGCTGCAGGAATGTGGCTTGTTACTGTGTTTAAGAGCCCTTCATACTTGCTGGGATACACAGCTCAGATGCCAGAGTCAGGTCTCCTCTGACAATGACTCATTAGGAAATCCCGGGGTAATGGTTTTCGTGAAGTAGGGTCGTGTTACAGCTGAATTCAGAACTCAAGTCGTTTTTCCTTTTTTCTTTTTCCCTCAAGTCTGAGTTGCTTCTGGATTGGTATTTCATAACCCATTTTCGCTCAAGAAGGATTGTGTGGTTTTCTCCAGAAACTTCTTTGCAAAAGTTTCCGAAAAAGTAGGTAAACTTGTTTTTCCTTTGCCCATCCCTTCCCCAAATGTCCCCAGTCTGTGCTGGTAGCACACAGCGAAAGTCAGCTTGACTTTCTGACGAAGCCGATGTTTCCAGCAAGAAGCTGTTTCCAGGTCAGATTTGGAGCTGGTGTGCACAGAGAGAGCCACTTCTCACGGGCCCGAGGCCAAGAACTAAGAGCGATTTTGCTTCTATTCTCTCGGCTTCTCACACAGTCTAACGTGTGAAGTGCTGCTGGGCTGGCTTCAGATGGCTTCAGAAGCGCTGCAGTCTGGGGGTGCAGAGAGGCCATCTCGCTGGCCTCCCGGAGCCGTCCCAGGATCGCTCATTCTCATCTGGACTGGTGTGCATGACCAACAGCCCACTAGCAACCTTTACTTCCTACTTTATCCACTGGATGAAGCAGTACTGGCAGGTCATAGCAACACTTTATGTTTTTCCAGCAAACGTCTACTAAGGGCCTCAGAAAGCCCGACAGGTATTAAAATGCTGCTTCAGGAAGAGTGAGGCGAGTTCCCGGCAGAGGAGAGTTGGAGAGATCTGGGAAGTTCCACGCAAAGCTTAGCGTCTCATTTAGCAATCGCCGGCAGGGAAGCCACAGAGGGAGTCTGTTTCCCCGCTGGTTCTGTGGACTGCTTTCTGGGCAGTAATGCAATACAGATGTTTGTGGTGCTTGGTCCTCAGTTGTTTATTAAATTTTCTTGAAAGAAGTGCTCCAAAATATTTATTTATATTTTTCTACAACTGTGGTCTTGTCAGTATTATGCAATAATTGTATAAGATAAACTTTGTCAGTCACCAAGCTCTGTTTATTTTCTTGTACCTCATTTCCTTACCATCTGTTGCCTTCTTTATTCTGAAATGACATTTCAGAAAGAATGTTTTCATGTTCATGCCATTTTCTCTTCAGGGAGCCCTTGGTTTGTGTACTCTTGCTATCTACCTACGTGGACAAGCCAATAAGGCATCCTTGGCATAAAAACAAATCTGAACTTCTTTGATCACTGTGCAAAGTAGTTTTGTTAGCTGAGGTCAAAAGTTTCATTCTCTGCTGCTTGACTTTCCGATGAAATCAAGTCATTGTGATTTGCCCATGTGGTTAATTTTTGAACTAAGGATTGATAAATGTTGAGAATGTGAAGAAAGGATTTTAGATGTTTTGACCTGATGGCAGTTTTTAATATGCTCCATGTATGCTTTTCCATTTGCTTTCCTGAGAGGTAGGTCTCTGTTGGGCCTGGAGTTATACTGAAGGAATCATTATACTGCTGTTTCTGCCAGCAAAGGCTCAGCGTGGTAACAAGGAGATGTGTGTCTTGATTTCAAGTTATCTCAACTGGTGGTGTTACAGGCAAGACAAGCGGATGATTCAAAGACAGGGGCTAACTACTTCTTTGATTCTGAAGTGACACTGAACTAATTCTTTTCTCTCCTCTCTATCTTCTTTTTCTCTGATACACACACACACACACACACGAATTTATGTGAATAACAATACTCTGCAGTATTAGTTGCCCAACTAATAAGAAATTGAATTTTCAGCACGTGCTTTTTGTCTTTTACAAAACTCACCACCTCAATATTATCTTATGAAAATTATCGTCTTAAAAGACAATACAACCAGAAAACGAACAGTGAGCTAGTTTATAATCATGTTCATCTTCCTTGATGATGTATGCCTTTCTACTAAGATGAGAGTCTTCAGGAAGAAAAGCAGAAGTTTCCTTACTTTATATTAGAGATTTGTAGAAGAGAGAAAGATTTTTCCCTTCCTTTTCCCGATGGACCATCGAGGATGCGAGACTGGGCGACAATAACAATCTGTGCTTAGTTTTACTTGGCCTAAGTCTGAGGATGGGGCCTGACAGTGATCTCCAGTGGATTTTCCCTGGGAGCTGCAGAGGCTGCCTGATCAAAGGAGGACATACAGCGGTGGTAGCTGGGAGAGAGGGGAGAGGGTAGGAGGTCCAGTGAGAAGGGCAAGAAAGGCCAAAAAGCAGCCCCCGCCAGAGGAAGTGTTGGCTTGGTGCTGGGCTGCTTTCTCGTCACCGGCACCAAGTATGTAGCTTCCAGGTCTCAAACGGGGAAACTGTTCATTTGGCTCATGGTTTGAGAGCTTTCAGTCCTTAGTCGCCGCCTCCTAGGGAGGAGCATCGTGACGGAAGGGTGCTGGCTTCCGGGCAACCAGGAAGCAGAGCGGGGCAGCAGTTTGGAGAGGAAGAGGAGAGGCCAGATAGGGACTCCAAGGTCAGGCCTCTGCAACCCACTTAGGCACACCCCACACTGGGCCTTTCTAACTCCCTGGGCAGGGCCTAGGCCCATCGAGTTAATAATTAAGCTTAACCCTCACCCTGGTGGTCAGGAGAAACGGCCAGGGATTGGAAGGAAGGGGCACGCAGGAAAAGGGGTCAAGTAGAAGGGGGGCTGAGGCGTCCTGAGCAAACAACCAAGCAGGTGCGTGGCTGCAGCGCCTCTCATCGGCTCTTCCCAGGAGACACAGGCCGGGGGAGGAGTGGCGGATGGGAGAAATGACGGGGTCTGAGTTGGACTAGGCTCGCGATTGGAGGGAGGGACTACATGACATGCACAGGCCTAATTAAGTGTATTTCTTAGGCGCACACATGCTTACACAACAGTAGCATGTATAAATGCTGATGATTTGGCTTTTATTTTCTCTGAAAGTCCTACTGTTATTTGGAGATTGCCTCACTGTGAACACATTTCGCACCATTTTGGGAGAGCACATCCACCCCCTGAGAACTGCTGTTGGCCTGCATGCCTTGTCGTATAACCTCGTGGGTAATGTCCAAAGCCTGGGGCTATCTTTTAGTCTCCTCTTGCATTTTATCGAACTCTTATTGCTCCAAATTACTTAGAAGAAGTGAACTAAAATATTTGCATTCACCTACAAACAGCGATCATCACTCAGAATCATTTCCTGTGAAGTGAATGTGGACCAAGTGTCCTGAACTATTCCTGGCAGATGTTCAAGGATGATGCTCTCTTCAGGATCTGCTCTGCGGGATACATTCTCAAAAACATTCTGACTTCATGTAACCACTGGAGATGACAGTACACAGACAAAATAAAGCCCACAGTGACTGCTTCCTATGGAGTTAAGTCATGTCATAAAATCCAGATAATTTCTTCAATGATGCACCTAGCCCAAAGGTGTTCCAAAAAGCCACTGTTATTATTGTTATTAATTAATTAATTAATTAATTAATTAATTAATTATTTTTGAGACAGGGTCTCACTTTGTAGTTCAGGCTGGCCCTGAGCTCACTATGTAGCCCAGGCAAGCCTAGAACTCAGCAATCCTCCTGCTTCTGCCTCCCGAGTGCTGGGATGACAGGCGTGAGCCACCACACCTGGCACTGTGGTATGTGGTATTGATGGCTGGTGGGCGTGAGTCTCCACACCCAGCACTGTATGCGGTTACCGGGGGATCGAACTCAGGACCTTGCGCTTGTGAGGCAGGTGCTGGAACCACTGAGCTAAATCTCCGGCCCTACTGTTATTGTTATTATTGATGAAGGCTACTAGGAATGAGCTTTTTCAGTTGCACTTTGTAAAAACTACCTTCCCCCAAAAGGTTTAAGTCCTCCTACAAGACTGTCTTTTGCATAATGCTCCTCACTTCTTTATCTATTTGGAACAATTGACAATGGGAGGATTTTAGAGGAGGTTTTATGCTTCTGTTCCAGGAAAGTTGTCATCAGCGAGGCCTTGGGGTGACTGACTGAGCACCTGTCACAGCTGCGTGGAAAAAATGTTGTCTGAGCGATGTGCTGATACTACAGTGACAAGCACCTGGGGCCCCAGGTGTGCAAGGTGACACGTGTGTGTGTGTGTGTCTTCACACTGATCACCACTTGGATTTAGTTGAACAGAAGTCTGTTATTGTGAAAGGCTTCAATGAGCATCACATTCAACTGCTGTTTTATAGTCCCCTGAGGCATGGATCTGGTCATTAAACACCGACACCGTGCCTACTGCATATGAAGGTCACATGAAATTCTGGAGTCTAATGTTTGTATTCTTCCAGCCAACCACTTCACAAGCGAGGTGACAGCCAAGAACTAAAGCGCCTAGTCTAGTCTCATTTTGGATCCAGGCAGTTAAGATTCTCCGAACCAGTAACTCAGTGCACGAGAATGTACCAGGGTGTTCCGACCCACGCAGGTGCATCGCCGTGGGCCCAACACCCAGCTGTTACTGCTTTTGGCATCCAGCTAAAGCTGCTGCAAGGTTTCTGGGTAAATCTGCTCAAGAAGCGAGTTTACCTTGAGCTCACGCACACTTTCCTTTTCCTACTCCACCTTCTATTTTTTTTTTTTTTTTTGAGACAGGGTCTCGCTTTGTAGTTCAGGCTGGCCCTCAGCTCACTATGTAGCCCAGGCAAGCCTGGAACTCAGCAATCCTCCTGCCTCTGCCTCCCGAGTGCTGGGATGACAGGCGTGAGCCACCACGCCCGGCTCTACCTTCTATTTTTGACAGTTACTCGGCTCCATTATCTATTGTCTTCATTTATTTGTTCCACTCACTTACTTACCAACCAAGGATTTCAGGCAAGAGGAAGACATTTTGCAAAATGTTGAATCAAAGATCTGAAAGGCGAGGAGTTTGTTTGAAGCGGCTACTGGTACTGTTAAGCAGGCAACTCATGTCCCGATGTACAGCACATAGAAGAGCATGAGAAATGCGCTGTGTCCACACTGTGAGAGCCCACAGTGTGCAGGACCCGTGAGTTCTCCTGCAAGCAGGACCCTCCTGCCCTGAGTGTCCTTTCCTCCCAACCGAAGATTCCCCGCTTCCGCTGTACAGAGAGCCGCTTGTTGAGTTTGACACTCAGGTCAAACACCAGTCCTGGTAGAGAAAATCACTGTAGATAGGACCTAACTGTCAGTGTTATTAAAATATGCTATCCCAGTACATAGCACAGATTGAGATCCACTGTGGACGGCAACTCTTGGAAGAGAAGCGGCCTCCGACTGACCCTTCATATTCCCTCAACTGCCATGTCACCTGGATTTGACTGTGAGGAGGAGCAGGAAAGAAGAATACCTCAGAGAAAATGTTCACTTATCTCATTCTCTTGACGGCAAAAGCCAAATAAATTGAAGACAAGCACATCAACAACGCTGTTCTCCATAAGGTCTGAAGGTAGAGAAATAGAAATTGTTCAAAAATGACAGATCTGAGTCACCAGGGGCGCAAGTAGGGCAGGGCGGCAGAAAGGCATGTTCCAGCGTGCGTGTGTGTGGAGAGTCTGGAAGACAGGGCGACAGGACAAGAAAGGTGAGGCCGATGGGCAGGGCAGGCAGCCGGGCAAGTGGGAAGGTTATGGACAGAGGAAGTAGCGACAGGAAGTTCGGTTGTTTTGACAACAGGCCTTTAGTATGTTTTCCAGTAAGTTTCACAATATTCTATCAGTGGCCAAGTTACTAGCCCATTTTAGGGGATCTGTAGAAACAAAACAAAGTCATAAATCAGGATGAAGATCCTGACCCTTCCTGGAGTGGATGTTTGGTGGGTGGAGCCAGGGAACTCCAAAACAGAGCCCCAAAATTTGGTCAATGTTATGAAATTGTGAAACACGTTGGAATAGACACAAAATATTTGTCATTAGCAAATAAAAGCTAAGTAAAACAATTTAGGATAAATTTATTTTAAAGGGTTCTGTTTAATTCCAGTGTCTGAAGGCATCTTTTCCTGTACTTTGTTCATACCATTAGTAATGGAACAGAAAGATGGGTAGTAAAACTAGATTTCTACTGTAATTCCTTTATTACTGCTTGTGAGAATTTAGGTTACGCATTAATTCATTAGGTTCTTATATCTTATCCATGAACTGGAGGATAATACCTGTTTCAAAGATTTGCAAGAAATAACCCACTTGAGGCTTTTTATTACTTTGAATATATTCTCTTAGTCTCTTTGCTAGAATTGCCATCATTTTGAAGCAAGCTCTAGATGGAGAGAATGCATACCTTTTATCTATCAGAAATCTGCTAATGGTGTACATAAATTCTTAGGGTCTTGGGTGGGCACTTGGCTGTCCACAGGTTCTGCCATGAGTAACTTGCTCCGGCTACGGAAGGCAGTGACCGCTGTGTCTGATCTTTGGTCACAACGGGCGAGGCCATCCTGTCGCTGTGGGGCCGTGAGCTCAGACGCTAGGCAGGGCGAGGTGGCATTTCAGCAAACCCTCCGAGGCACAGCCTCTCCTTCTGTCCAGCAGACCGTGGGCATCGTTGGGCTTCAAGCCTGGTTTTTATGAGAATGGAACTTTTCACGAAAAACAGATTCATATAAATTTAAAGTCTCTCAAGTTTTATGTGATGACAACTAATTCCACATCGCCTGGGCTAAACCAAGCACATGAGAACACAGCCTGTATGCTGCCCGTTTACAGTCTTGGCATTTTAAGGGCCTCTTTGATGCGCAGCCTCTCTCTGAGCCCAAGAACGAGTACTCTCCTTGGCACAAGGTACTCATCTGATGATTAGAAGTGGACTCACGCTCCTCACTTCCCCATACAGTGTTCATATTTTTAGTGCTTCATTATCTATAACTAAAGTTACTCCCCTGGCAATTCTTGTGTAAATAGGTTCTCGTTTTGGAGCTGAGATTAATTCTGTTGTCTTGGGTTACTGAGCTGATAGCCTCAGTTTTCTGGGTATTAGTTTAATGTTTTCTTGTTTTGTTTTGTTTTGTTTTTTTTGGGGGGGGGGCAGGGCCTCACTGCATAGTCCCAGCTGGCCTTGAACTCACTATGTAACCCAGGCCGGCCTCAGGCTCCCGGGAACTGGGATTACAAGCGTGCACCACTATACCCAGCCATTTTGGTCTTTTTAACACATCTGGTGGCTGGTTTCAATTCTTCCCGATCTCACTTTATTTTGTGCCAACTCTTGAGAGGAAATGCTTTATTTAATACACTCTCACATTGATGAGGCTGTAGGGACACAATCCTTCATCCTGCCTGTTGTGGATTAAATTATTCGGTCTGATATTCACCTGCTAAAACCCTAATTCCCAATGTACTTGTTGATAAGGCCTTAAGGTAAAGGAGGTGGTAAGGGCAGAGTCCTGGTGCCTGCAGAGAGGACAGAGTCAGCAAGAGTGTGCTGGGCAGACAAAGGCCATGTGGAAAGATAGGAACACAGAGCCCAGTGGCTGAGAAAACAGACCTCACCAGAAGCTATCCCTCGGCACCTCGATCTTGGGCTTCTAGATTGCAGGAGGAAAGAAAACATGTATGTTTCGTGCAAGTTGTACAGTCTGTGGCAGTTTGTCAGAGCAGCTTCAACAGACTAATTCGCCACCTCTCATTAACCTAATGTCTTTGTTACTCTGAAAATTCTAGTCATTCTCAGAGAAATACCATTTTCAGATTGTTCCTTGTCTGAGACTTCCTGCTTAGGACTTTATGAACATTTCTGTGTCTTCAATCAAGTGACATCATATAGGAATTCTATCAGAATACAAACCGCTGGTGACTCACCCATAGAACGTGAGATAGAGGAAGCCGATCCTTTTCCCGAGTTTTGTAATTTCTCCTCGTTTGTCAGCTGCCCCAGTGAGTCGCACGATGCCAATTTTCTTGAGGGTGGAAAGCCACTTGTATGCATCTTCATCATTTTTTAAAACATCTTCAAAATCCAGAGTAGGCAGCTGGAGCTCCGAGCCCCAGTGCTGACATTCTGCGGATTAGGAATAAATAAACAGAAGGGATGGTGTTGTTTTCACATAAACATTTGAGAAGGGTTTACATTACCTCACTGGAGCTGATCTCGAGCTTGTCATGGACTTGCCACACAGTCACACCAAGAATGCCCACTGCCGGGCATTGTCCTGGGAGCAGCCAGGTTGCCACATGCCCCTTGCCCATACCTGCGATGTAACAGGTCCCATTTGTCAAGGGGACGTTGTCTAGCACATCAGTACTTTTCGTCTGCATGTCTTTAGGACTTCTCCGGCATGACAATGCTTAGAGGTGACTCTCAAATAGTCTGTCATCTCCACATAGAGGATGAAGTCAGACTGGTGGAGGAGAAAGTGCCCATTCCGAGGTAGGTACTTTACCTCTTCCTCTTACTTCAGCCAGTGAGAGGCCATCTCTGGGATCAAGTTTTCCGGTAGGTTATCAAGTGCTGGCACAGGGGAGAACACACTTGTCCCTGATGATTACATGCTATATAAATACTCACTTGAGGAAACACAGAGGAAAACAAATTAAAAAAAATTGGCTTGCAGACCAAGTTTTCCCACAGGAAGTGGAACATGGGAGTAGTGTAAGTTTGCCAAGGGCAACAGTGGAGATTTTAACAACTGCAATCAAGAAAGAGCAAAAGAAAGCTAGTCCTCTTGATTTCTTCCTTTCTCAGGAAGGAAACGACCTTAGAAAGTCCTAGCAAGTGGCAGGGTGAGAACCTGATGTTCTCAAGAGGATCTTGAGCAGTGCGCTGCATTTCTTTTTTTTTTTGCTTTTTGAGACAGGGTCTCGCTTTGTAGTTCAGGCTGGCCCTGAGCTCACTATGGTGCCCAGACAAGCCACCGCGAACTCAGCAATCCTCCCGTCTCTGCCTCCCAAGTGCTGGGATCACAGGCGTGAGCCACCACGCCCAGCATTATATGTGGTAACCGGGGATCGAACTCAGGTCCTTATGCTTGCGAGGCAGGCGCCGGAACCACTGAGCTAACCCTCCGGCCCAGTGCGCTGCATTTCTAACTGGCAAATATGTATGTTATAGAAAACAGCCCTGAGCCTCAATTTAAGAGTCAGGAATAGGTGACAACCTCTAGAAAGTGTCTGGAGACTAGAAATCATTTCCTCTTTGATGTCCCTATAGTTTCTGAAGAAATCAGAAGGCATTTTAGGAGTAACATGGTAGCTTTGGTGGTGAACAAATACACCAGGTGAAGAAAGCCCCCAGTTAATTGCATGAAGATATTTGCAATAGTGAAAATGCTTATATAGTTAGGAAGATAGGTCATGGTGGCCTATATTGCCAAAGTTTCCAAGTTATTAAACATAAAAGCTCACAAAATGACTCAGAATTCTGAAGGGTTTAATGACAAAGTATAAATTAGGTTCCCTTAGCATTTGTGTTGCTTCTTAGACTGTGAAAATACTCCTCAATATTGAGCACATTCTATAATGCAAGTGACTTTGAGTATCATCCCAGATGAGCAAACTGATATCTGGTCCCTAGTTTCTCATTTGAACTGTTTTCTCTTCATGGGACTGTGGGAGACAGGGTAAGAGGATGCAACCAGAACCCTCATAGCAAGATCCAGTCCTCATGAGTCTCACAGCGAAAGGATTAACAACCATCAAACAATAAAATCAGAACCTTGAGGAAAAGGCTGAACCTGGGCTCCACTCTTGCTACTCTGAGCATTGGCAGCAAAAGGCCAAATACTGCACAAGTAGAAAAGGCGCCGATGCCCAGAGCTCGCTGCACCTTTATTTGGCACCAAGCCTTCACACCCCAAATCCTAGCATGCATAAAACAGCAGTCTGCACAAGAATCCCTGCAGTGGAAGATCCATTAGGGCAGGACAGACATCCTGAAATCCGAGTAAGTCTTAAAACCAATAATCCTAGTGCAGTAATCCTTGTAGTTTAAAATCCTGCAGGGTGGGGCAGATGTCTGCAATAATCCCAGTAGTTGATCCCGCAGGGCAGGACAGACCTCTGTAGATCTAAGTAAATCCAAATAAGTCATAAATCAGAGTAAATTATCTGTAGTTCCTGACAATGTGACCAACCAGAATAGCAGCCACCTTGGCCAAGACCAGCAGGGCACCACCAGGGTCATGGTGCATTAGACAAGAGCAGGCTGGTGGCTGCTTTAACAAACCATGAGGTGTGACAGCGTCAGGGCAACAGGGAGGCTCCTATTTCTTGAGCAATTACCCAATGATCATCTGTTGACTGATCTTTTCAATAGGTCCAACCTTGTACCAAGTCCGAGGCACTGTGGGTAGGTCTGGGCGAGACTCGGCTGGAAAGCTGAGAGTGAACACACACCATCCCAGACGGTGGAGTTGAAGTGGGTCCTGGATCTGACAGTGGCTCAGGTCTTTGAATCTCTTCAGTGATTTGTGTACGATGCCTAACTAACCTTCCATGTGCATGACGCTCCCCGGGGTCTCTTTTCTTATCCCTCAGGTATTTCTTCTAAAATTAAGAGTTGATCTTAAAGGAAGGAAAAAGGAATGTGCTTGGCTTTGTTTTGCACATTATGTGTTGGTTTGCTTTGTCACTCCTATTAGCTCGATGCATTTTAAGTTCCCAGATTGTAATAACTGATAATAACCAAAAAGATCTGAAAATACAGTGGTAAATCTCATGAATATCACATATTAGCTGCTTAATTAGAAAGCTCATTTGGCTTCTAGTTAAGAGAAAAATGTCCTGGGTAAAATGAAGGGGATACATGATAAATGAGCATTGATTCTTTTTTTTTTTTTTTTAGTTTTTTTTTTTTTTGAGACAGGGTCTCGCTTTGCAGTTTAGTCTGGCCCTGAATTCACTATGTAGCCCAGGCATACCTTGAACTCACAGCAATCCTGCTGTCTCTGCCTCCTGAGTGCTGAGATTACAGGCGTGAGCCACACTCGCATTGTGTTATGTAGTACGAGGGATCGAACTCGGGACCTTGAGCTTGCCAGGCCAATACCAGAACCACTGAGCTAAATCCTCAGCCCAACATATGGCTATTGAGACTCACTATCTCAACGCCAGTGGATAGAACAGAACGACCACATGTTTTGCTTAGCTTAATTATCATTAACACAAACTTTATTAATACTGTGACATGCGCTTAGTACTATATTGAGCAGGATTTGAAGGGTGAGGACACAGGCAGATGGCTGGGTTTTAATTGCTTCCCTGCCTCTTCCAAGCTAGTTTTGCCTCTTTTCTGATTTTCACTCTCTTAATTTTTAAAACAAGGACAAGTGTTTACCCTGCAGTTCTTTTGTGACCATGTGATGAGGTTGTGTGTCTGACTCACAGCGGACTCATAACGCAGGAGCCAGGAGAGCCTTTGCTGGGTGCTTCCTAGGAGCTAGGATGATCGTGTCAGGGCAGGCCCACTGCACTCCCCGCCGTGCCTGGCCATGTGGCTGCTGCAGAATGGATCATGGCTGCGTGGGCTGCAGAGCATCTGCTTCTCTTGTAACTGATCCCACCGTCTCTCCCTGATCTGTGACCACTGGTTCTGCTTAAGGCCAATAGTGTGTTCCGAAGGGCTCCAGGGACCATGAGGCAGAAAACCATCATAGAGATTAAATTTTTTTTCCCACATGATGTAACCGCTTCTCAAACTCTGAGTTTGTATTATAATGAACCAAATTTCCCTACAAGGTCAACATCAAACCCAATTGTTGAATTTGATTCACCCAATTTTGTTCATCTTCAGAATCATGGAAAGGATTAATTTTGTGAACAGAGGCACCACTGAACACTAAGAGGATCTCTTTAGGGAACATGCTATATATTTTTATCACATGTTTGAGTGAAGTTTTACTTCTGTCCAGGTTATTTTCCCCATTACAGAACAACACACACACACGTATTACCGTTTGTCTTAACAATACAGAAACACTCTAGAGTTTGAAATAGGTGTACTATTCTTCAGATGTCTATAATGAATTCTATTCACACAAACACTCCAGGAGAAAATAAGGCTAATAACACAATACATGGCATGGCTCATATCAAATACCTTCAGGTCTTCAGATGCCAGAGCCTGGCTGCAATGGGTTTGGAGATCTGCAGTGTCTATTATTTTTAAAACATAAACATAGCTCTAACTTTGGAGAGCTCTGGCCTGAGCTTTGCTGAAATCAGAGACCAAGGGCCGCAGCTCCTCCTAAAACCTATGACAGAGGCCACCCATCCTCTCCCTTATTCTAAGTGTGACCTTCACAGATGGCCATGAGCCTCTGGTTTCCAAATTCATCAGACTGTCTTTTAAGTAAAACACTCTAATGTTCAGGAAAAAGTATAGCTGTGTTTCATTAAATCCACCAGGAAAATAATTGGGTAATGTCTGCACAGATTATTAAACTTTAACATTGAAAGAGTACTTTAAAAGCCTTTTCCCATTTCCTCTCATCTGTGAAACATAACTATCAGGGGAATTAAGAAAAACACAACCCATTTGAGTAACTAAATCATTTGTCAAGAGAATACATTAAAAACAAACTGAAGTCTCGTGCTTGGTTCTTGGGACATAGGCAGAATGGAGAATGATGGAGTATTTAAGGCATGAACAGCTTCTTAATTTAACTTAGGGTCTTACTAATAAATACTTC
>PVIC010045713.1:0-14537 GCA_004025085.1 Thryonomys swinderianus
GCAGAAACTTAACTTACCGAGCAGTGGGGTGCTCCACTCAGGGGGTGCGGTGGGACCAGCGCAGAGCCATGGGTCAGAGACTGGTACTTGCACGTTTTGTTCTGTCCCTAGGGTGTGACATGTGACCTAGAACAGGTCATCTCACCTTTCACGTCTGGTTCTGCTGTTCTGGAAAATGAGAATAATTAAGTGCATTTCTCTGTGAAGCAGCAATAACAAAAACGTTCGGCAAGCAGTAGGCCCTGCCAAAATGCAGGGACTTAGCATTACATCTCGATCGTTCCTCCCAGCTATTGGTCCAGGGACCCCTACCATCCCAGAGAATGGAGACCATGTTCCTTTGTCCACTGATTATTTATTGCCACTGATTTCCAACAAAGCCTTGTGGTGACATCATGAAATAAATGCACTGCATCACCATTACCACAAATACACAGTAAGCTTTATGTATTTGTTTATTTTTTATTTTATTTTATTTTATTTTTTTTGCTTTTTGGAGACAGGGTCTCACTTTGTAGTTCAGGCTGGCCCTGAGCTCACTATGGTGCCCAGGTAAGCCACCGCGAACTCAGCAATCCTCCTGTCTCTGCCTCCCGAGTGCTGGGATTACAGGCGTGAGCCACCACGCCCAGCATTATATGTGGTAACCGGGGATTGAACTCAGGTCCTTGCGCTTGCGAAGCAGGCGCCGGAACCACTGAGCTAACCCTCCGGCCCCTGTATTTGTTTATTTTAAGGCAGAGTCTTTCTAAGTTGCAAGGCTGACCTCAAATTCCAGAGCTCAAGTGATCCTCCTGCCTCAGCCTCTTGAGTAGCTGGGACCACAGGCACACCTCCACGCACACCTCACTTGGATGACTTGCCTTTATGTAATGAAGTGCGGGAGAATGAGCCTCCGGACTCTCCTCACTCAGGCATTGAAGGGATGCAGTGATACCAGGTGGTGAGTCATGATTCCCTTTCAGTAAGCCTTTATTAAAACCTGGGTAGGGCAGTCTTTTGCAGTACACATGATGACCAGTCAGACAAATTCCCCCGACACTACTGTCCAGTCACACAAGCATTGTGGCCATGGGCTTTTTTCCTGTCCACTGTCACTGACTATAGCCTTTGGGACAATGGAAACTGACTCTCCATGCTGGCAGGAGGCGGTGTGGTGCTTTCGTTGAAATATATGTAGAAACGGGATGTGACCAAAGGTTTGGCGAAGCACTGCTCCACAGGAGAGGAAAAGGCCCTGGTAGACAATGATGCTTTACTTCTAACACAGACACTGGAGTCCTCCTGGGGGACGTGGGGACACTTCATACCCCAGTGCTTCATCTTCAGTTGTCTTGGCAGCATATGGAGGAACTCAAAGCTGCTGTGTGCTGTGTCCTGGGCTGGGTCCATGCACCGTGCCCTGGGCTGGGTCCATGTACCATGCTCCATGCACCAGGAAGGAAGGTGTGAGCCGCGGTTCTGCCTGGCACAGTTGTCCACAGCCATTTGGGGAGAGCTGCATGGAGAGAGAGAGAGCATTTGTGACGGCTGTGTGTTTGGGAAGACACGGGGAAAATGTACCGTGCAGGAGAGAAGGAATGCAGAGAAGTGTCATAATGGAGAGCACCTGCAAAACGGTGTGGGTCCTGGTGAGCAGCCCTGGGCGGCCAGTCTGGCCCTGGAGAGAGGAGCCCAGGATGGAAGGTGACTTGGGGTCTGAAAGCCGCTGTGTAGACCCAGTGCTGCCCCGCGGCTTCTCTGCTATAGCAATGCCCTCCACAGTGTGCAGGAGGCTCATGTAAGCTCCAGTCCTGTCTCCTTCCCAATCCCAAAGACAGAGGGCCCTGTACTGGGTGCACAGGACCCAGCCTGCTTCCTGCACACCATCTACACCTGTGCACACCTGCCCTGCTTCAAAGTCTGAGGCTGGCTTGGCTTTGGCTTGGCCGCCAGTCCATGGAGGGTTCTTTTGCTCAGCTCAGATGGAAGTCATGAGTCAGCAAAGTGCAGCCCCACTCATGGTCCTGATGTCACAGATGACACGAGGTAATACTGGCCGCCAACAGCTGACACAGCCAGGTGCTGACCGTGGCCATCTGGTGCCAGCTTGTGCAGGACACCAAAGGTCAACTTTGCTGGATACCGGTCTCTGCCACTGATCTTCCCCAGCTGCTGGACTCTGGAGCCCTTCAGGGAGAGCAGGCATTAGGGTTACTGCTGTCTCGTTTGAGATCACTGTTCTGTCCACATTACTTGGGATGAGACTGGTGGGCAGAGTGACAGGACTTCTGGGGTTCACAGCCTCCAGGAAGGAAATCATAGCAGGTGCATATGATCATCAAAGTGATGTTTTAAGACAGTCTGAGCTACAGCCCCGGAAGAGCAGAGCACTGGAGGGAGCCTCCCTCGACTGAGAAGCGGGTGGGAGTGCTGCTTGTGTAGGACCTGTAGGCCTGTGACTGGTTCAAACTGAAGCCTGCTTGCTGAGGATTTAGCTCAGTGGCACTGTGCCTGCCTTGCAAGTGCAAGGTCCTGAGTTCGATCCCCTGAACCCCTCCAAAAAAATTCAGGCCTGCTGATTGGCTCAACTGAAGGCCTATAACTGGTCCAAGTGGAAGGAGAGCCCACATCTAAGGGTGGCAATCCTGCAGCCGTTCACTGAGGACAGGGTGTTGTCTGCAAAACAGAGCAGGGCTGAAATCTGGACTCTTCTGGAAAGCTACTTGTGTGCATTAGAGCTAATCGGAGTTGAATGGGGGTCAGAGGCATTAATAATAAGCCCAAATCCCTGCTTCCTACTTTTAGCCACATTAGGGTGCCCTGTATTGTTCAAAGAGGTGGCAGCAGCAAAATGGCAGGAACTGGGGAGGGCACCACGGCTGACAGCCCAGCTGAACTCCTGCCCTTCTGGACAGCTTGGAGGAGAGGCCACTAAAGAAACAGCAAGGACAGTGAGCCAGATGGACCCAGTCCCTGGAGGACAGGGTGGGGAGGACAGTCCCCCGGCTGCGCCCACTCCTCTGGAGGACAGAGTCAGGGCTGTTCCTGCATCTGCCCCATGTGTTCCTCCTTCCAGTCTTTGCAAACCGAGTCCTGAGGGTGTCGGGCCGCTATGTTCCAGGCAGGTGGTTGTGCCCACTCTGAGCAAATGTTTTTCTGGGTGTGCTCCCTTGCCAGGTATGAAACCTGTTTAGCGTGCTATGTGCAGCCGTCAAAAACACACACAGAAAATGTTCAGATAAATCAGAGGGAAGAGTAACATCATTTTCCCTCAAAGTTTCCTCTTGGTTATCACCATGTGTGTACACAAATTTTCAGTGTAAAATGTATTCTGTCAGTGGTGACAGGAAGTTTGAAAAGCACTGGCCTCGGACCATCCCAGGCTCTTCCGGGTCCAGTTCTCAGCCCCACTGGAGCAAGTTGGGCCCCTGGGCCTGTAGCCAGTGTGACCGATACTGCACAGATGACAGGGGGCTGAGAGGCTTCTGCTGGAAGAAACGGCCGATGAGACTGGTACATCACCTGCTCCTTCCTGTTTGAACACAGGCTGCGCCCATGTGGAGGTGCAGCATCTACCTGAGGCCATGAAGGAAAATGGACCTAACACTGTGACGTCACTGTGTGGCCCTGCCGCAGGGCTCTATCCAGGCCTTGCTGTGGGAGAGGACTGTCACCTGCTCCCAGCGCTGCTGGGCTGGGTCTCCTGTCACCTGCAGTTGAGACCTGCCTAACTGGCGGGAGTCCAGTTCGAATGCCTTTGCCCTCACCAACCTGGGCGCTGCCTCTCCCTTCCCTCGCACTGGTTCCCCGCGTCCTGAGGCTCAAGGCTCCCCGCCCCCCCCCCCCCCCCCCCCCCCCCCCCCCCCCCCCCCCCCCCCCCCCCCCCCCCCCCCCCCCCCCCAGTCCCCGAGGCTTTAGGTTCCCTCTGTCCCTGAGACTCTAGGGGAGTTCTTACTGATTGGTTCTTATGACTCCAACGCCCATGCTTGTCCCACTCTCTCCTGTAGCTTCCAGAAAATTAGCCTCATTTTGCAAAAGGACCATGTTTCCCAAAACAGAAAGTAGATTTCTAAGATTTCTGATAATGCCCGATAGAGTGTTAATTAGGGGACTACACATTCAGTGACCCCCACCAAGAAGGAGGATGGAGGTTCGCAGGACACCAGAGAATGGTGCTGCTCTGTTTCTTCAGTGTCTACTGTCTTTCCAGCTTACTGTTTCTGAAACATCTGCCATGAGAGGTCAAATGTCTCCGAAGTCCCGAGTCCAGTGTGGGTTCAACTGACCAGTGATTATTAATTGGAAGGAGGAAAGAAAAAATGAGCAAGCGAAATTTACATTTCCATAGACTGAGAAGATGGGATAGCCTTAAGTAAATGAATTGGTTGATTCATTCAAGCTTCTATCCTTACATCAGAAGCAAGGAAACAGAGGCCTAAAATAGGGGAGTCCCCAATATTGTACCATTTTATTATATTGGAGTTCAATTTCCTGAGTCCCAATCCAGAGCCCTTGCATAGAATTCTTTGTATTTATTCCCATAGGAGTATTTACCACCTAAGAGATGCTTCATGTTCCTCTTTTTTGGCTTCATACCATAGGCCTCGTACCTAGCAGCCAACCTCTCTTTTCTTTCCTCTCTCTTACAGGGAGCGTAGTGCAAGGGGGCCAATAGACGTTCAAGTCCCATTGAGGGCCTCGCCTAATCTTGGGGAGGTGCAAAATATTTCTGCCACTTTATAAACTTGCTTGGATGCTCTAAAGGATTGATTGAACCTTCATTCATTAAACATTCCTGAAGTCATCAAGAAAAATATACCCAAAAGAAAAATTAAAGGAATTGATACTTCACCAAATGATGGGAAGGAAATTTAAAAATAGCTAAGATTTGGGGCGGGAGATTTGGCTCAGTGGTTCCGGCACCTGCCTCACAAGCACAATGGTCCTGAGTTCGATCCCTGGTAACCACATACAATGCTGGGCGTGGTGACTCATGCCCACCAGCCATCAATAGCACATACCACAGTGCTGGGTGTGGTGGCTCACACCTGTCATCCCAGCACTCGGGAGGCAGAGACAGGAGGATTGCTGAGTTCCAGGCTTGCCAGGGCTACATAGCTCAGGGCCAGCCTGGACTACAAAGCGAGACCCTGTCTCAAAAAAAAAAAAGCTAATATTTATATTAAAATGTTTAATCATGATCCTGAAACTACATGTCCCCTTTCAAACACCTGGACAGTTGGCAAAAACTGGGAGGACACGGTCAGACCATGGCTGGCAAGTGTGTGGGTCTCTGAAGAGAACCAGCACTCATCAGAAGCCGTCAGGAGCCCTTGTCCAAAGAATTCGAGCTGGATCCTGAAGAAACAAGTGCCCAGATGCAAAACGATTATTGTACAAATCGTGATCTAGCCTTACACGGAATTTGATGAAACCCCTGAAAATATTTTAAATTACTGATGTAGAAGAATGTTCCGCACAGGTAAACAAAATAAGTGTCTTGTAAATGTCATAGTGTGATAGGGTTGCATCAAAATGCACTTGCACGTGGACATCTGCATGTTGGATCAGAGCACAGGCAGTGGGAAGGGGCACAGCAGGGTTCCGTGCCCTCCTGTCTCTACCTCCAGTTTCCTCCCTGCCTTCCGACTCTTCTGCAGCAACTGTGCAGTACTGGAGGGTCTCAATTATAAAGCAGCCTTTGATGGCTGCAGGATTTGCACTGCTGGGCTCAGGGAGGGGCTGCCCACCCAGCCCCTGAGCCCAAAGGGCACCTCCTCTCTAGCTCTGGCTCTGCGCTCCAGCTCTTGGTGTCACGGTCAGTGCGTGGACTTCCCAGCCCCGTCGACAGTGCACACCTTGCAACCCCAAACCAGAAGTCGAGAGAAGTGCCAGGCGGCACATCCGTCCATGATGTTCTGCTCATGCTTCGTGATTCCTCAGGGAAAAACAAAGATGATTTGACAACGTAAGCAGGAGAACCGGAGCATAGTCCAGTCTAAAAATAACACTCAGCAAAGCCAATGTATGGAGAATTAGAATCAGATGAGCATCTGGAAAATGTGAACTGAAAGGAGGGCAGATGGAATGGAAAATCTGTTAACTGTACAGGCTTTTGTTAGAAAATGATTTAAGAGAAGAAATTTTGTGTGTGTTGGTGGCTGCTCGAGTTAATGACCATCCTGAGGTCCGTAAGCCACACAGCGATCTAGAACTGGGCTCTGTGGTCAGATGGGCCAGGGTTGAGACTGGAGAGAGATGTGGATTCTTTTCTGGGCCCCTGGGCAGGGTAGCAGAACTCTGGGTATCACATCAAAAGAATGGCAGATCTGAGGGGGCTCATTACTAGGATCTTCTGCTGAGAAACCAAACCAGGCAGAAAAGGGCCTTGTTTCCTCAGCAGGGTCCTGTGTGGGGAGAGGTGGGTTTAGACTCCTCTGTCTCAGTTCTGAGGCGCTAAGGTGCCTGTGGAGGTGGCTGAGCTTCGCCCAGGGCAGGCTGGGGCCCTGGCACTGCTCTGGTGTGATCCCAGATCTGTCTGAGCCCACTTGGTTCCTTAGTGGTGCCAATTCCATGCCAACTGCTTTGTGCCCCGTTGCCCACTTGGCCCCAGGATTAGTAGAAGCCTCATTCTGCCTGGTCTGGGGCTTGGTGACCTGCAGTTCCATTCGCCACGAACAGCTCCATCACCCCAGGATCAGAAGCCCCTCCGGGCCTCTCTGCTGGGGACCCAGCCAGCTCGAGCCTTGTGCTCATACGTCTGCCTGGATGAGGCCCTGGTTGGAGGTCAGGTCTCAGCCCTCATGTCACCTCCCTGCTGCCCAGGGGCAAGTCCTCCGCACGTTCTCATCCCCTGTCCAGCGCGGGTCATCTCTGGAGCCCTCGCTGCCGCAGGGCGTCGCTTGTGTTCGCAGGCGGGAGCTTCCGGGCGGACCCACTTGCCCTGCTCCTGCACGGATGGACGAGGCTCCACACAGCAGCTCTGGCCGAACCGCGGCACTCACACTGAGCGGGCGTGTGTCCACCCATCTCCTCCTCACCTCACAGCTCTGGAGTGTCAGCGGTCTCCTGCTCCAGGGCGCCTGCTCTGCGGGCTCAGCTGACAAGCCCTGGTATCTGGGGAGGGGCCGGGGCCCTGGGGGCAGCAGGAGCCCCAGAGTTTGAAGAGGACTGAGGGCTCCGTTCTCCGCATCCTCTGCTTTGCCTCTGTCCAGCTGCCTGGCCTTTAGCAATGAGAGGTATATTTTCCATAAAATCTAGGCATTTAGTAGAACCTTTCTGAATCTCAAATTCTATTCCTCTACCCAGTCTTTGCCTTAGGAAAAGCAGATAGAGATGAGTGGCCCCGTAATTCTGAGCTTCAGACCCGGAGAGTGGGGCTCTAGGCTGGGATTCTGTTGACAAGCCCCAGAGGCCTGTGAGGCACAGTCAGCCCCCAGCGGCAGGGTTTCGGGCTCTGCAGGTCCCCGGTCAGGTGGCGACGCCCCTCGCTTCCTCATTCACACCTTCAGTTTCAGGTCAAGGCTCCCACCTGGTCGCCACACAGTGAGACACAGGTGCGAGCAGCTGGATCGGCAGGTGTGGACACGGAGGCTTGCGAACCACGCTGAGCTGGTGTCTGAAGGTTCCATCCCAGATGCCGGCACCCAGGACCACAGCCTGCGGGCCAGGTGCCTCGTTCCGCTCGTGTGGGGCTCAGCGGCCCCCAGGGGCCTCCTTGCTCCACTCGTCCCTGTCCCGAAAGCAGTCAGTGATGAGGTCTGGAGTGTGCAGCTCAGCTGAGGGTCACTTTCTGCTCTGTGACTACCTAAGTGTGTGCTCTTGGGAAGCTACGCAACCCCACGCAACCTCTCCGGTTAGGAGCCACATAGCGAACGGAGTAAACTCTTCAGACATCGTGGACTAGATGAGTGCGCAGAGGAGCTGTACACTGTGCTTTCCCCGGCCCTTGCTCCGGCCACCAGCTCGCCTCTTCCAACACTGACCTTATCGCAGCACTTTATAGTTTACAAGATTCATTCCACTCACTTCCTCATCCAATGATCAAATGAGAAAACGAACAAAAGTAGAAAAATTCTAGGGAAGCTCCCCTCCCACAGGATGCAGTCCAAGCTCCTCAGCGCCACGCCAGCCCAGCGCCGGCCCTGCAGCCCCCGCCAGCGGTCTGAGGTCTGAGGTCTGAGGTCTGAGGTCTGCGGTCTGCGGGGTGGGGCTCCCCAGTGAGGCTTCTCCTTCGCTCTTCCGGGAGGGGTGGAGCCAGCTTTGCCTCGGCCTACCACGTGTATCGGTGCAGCCGTCCTTCTTTGCATCCATCTGTGTCTCCCCCTGTTGCAAGGCAGCCCGGGAGTGTTTATTACAATGGCTGTTTTTTTTTTTTTTTTTTTTTGTAGAGCTCACTATGTAGCCCAGGCAAGCCTCGAACTCAGCAATCCTCCTGCCTCTGCCTCCCGAGTGCTGGGATTACAGGCGTGAGCCACCACGCCCGGCACTGTGTTGTGTTGTACTGATTGCTGGTGGGCGTGCGTTACCACGCTCAGCATTGTATGTGGTTACCAGGGATAGAACTCAGGACCTTGTGCTTGCGAGGCAGGCGCCGGAACCACTGAGCTAAATCTCCGGCCCCGCTGTTTTTGTTTTATTTACCGATATTTACTGGCTGCTGCTGTGTGGGCGCTAGGGCTCCTTGGGGAGCTCGGGAAGGACAGTAGCAGCTTCCTGAGTGGATTCTCTATAGGAGCCGTCACCTGGGCGGCCACGGTCAGCCCTGTTTCCTCACAAGTCTCTTCACTAGAGACAGATGAGCCACGTGAGCAGGGCATAACTTTGACTCATGCTTGTTATGTCCAATAAGACAAATCTGCATTCTCGATATTATGCATTTATCTGGTTAACCCAGCATTTATATTTTTAGGTAAACACGCCTAAAATAAAAAGGTGCCTACTGAAAACAATAGCAGTTTCAGAATTAACCACCCATTCCCTAGGCTGATCTGATCATCCTGCAAGTTTCTTCATTCTGTAATTACTGACCCAACTCCTTACAGGAAACGCACAGGCCAGATGTGTTCTGAGGGCCCCCGCCCCCGATTTCTCATCTGCAAAGACGGAAGTGGTGTCAAGAGCCAGATGCTGTCTCTGACGCCCTCCCTTCTTCATTACTGCACCTACCAAGCAGCCTTAACGTAGCTTTGGGGCACAGCACCTTTCACTAGCCTCCCGTCTGCGCTTCCTGGTGTCTGCTCAGTACAGCTGAGCACTGCTACGAACAGACTTCAGATCACTGCGACTCCTTTAGGGCCCGTTTCCTTCTGAGCAGCTTCCCTCCTCAGTGACACACACTCCTCCTCATGCAGGCCTTCCTGTCCCAGGTGGTCAGTGAGCACCTGCGGGAATCACACTGGACTCTGGCCCGGTGACAGCTGTAGCGATCACTTGAGTACTACCGAGCTCAGACCTTTTTCTCGGTACCGCATCAAACTCAGGACCTCTCCTTCGCCAGACAGGCACTATGCTGCTGAGCTACATCTCTGGCTCTGATGTGTTTCTCCTGTTCAGTTAACAATGACTGCTTCTACTTTTCCTTGCTGACTGGCTGTGCTTCTATTCTCTTACTGTAGAGATGAGCGGGAAATGTTTGTTCCTTAGCAGTGTATGAATAAACAAGGGTTGGCCAGCTCTGAGCCAGCTTTATGTTCATCCTGGAACAGAAAGAACTGGGAGTCTGACCCTAGTGGGCAAACTGGGCCTTATCTTTTCCCCTACTAACAGTAAAGAGTAAGTGGGAGCAGCCACAGGGAGTATTTTCATAGAAGTACTTGCTTTTATGTGAAGACTTCCGAATAGATATTTCTGATTTCCTGGTGTTCTGCTGGGTGCTAACCTGCGCTGACACCCCTCGCCCCCGCGGTCTGTGGATTAGCACCAAATGCATTTCCTGAGCTCCTGAGTTGATACCTCTTCTGTAGAGTCCAAGCTGTTTTAAGCCGACCAGCAACTCTGCTCTTCCTAGGCATTCAGGGCCAGGTGTCTGCTCCAGCCTGGGTCCGTCAGAGCTGCAGTGTGTGGAGCTGTACAGGGTCAGAGTCCAGCTGGTGGGATGAGGACAGAGAAGGCAGAGGGGCCGGCGTGTCAGGAGTGCTTTGCATTGCTGTCTGGGTGGGAACTGTAGCTGGCCACACACAACGCAGGGGCGCGGGAAGGCAGGGTGGCCACATGGCCAGCCAGCCCTGAGCAGAGTGTCCAGGAGAGCAGATTCTAGCTGTCGTAGTGAAACGGTTTCTTTTTGTTTTTTCCTACTTTACAGAAGTACTGTAAAATGGCTATAGGCTCTTACTTTTGGCAAACAAGGAAAAAAAAATCAATTTTACATACAAATGTGAAAGAACTACATCCACTTTTTTTTTTTTTTTGAGACAGGGTCTCGCGTTGTAGTTCAGGCTGGCCCTGAGCTCACTATGGTGCCCAGGCAAGCTGCCGCGAACTCAGCAATCCTCCTGTCTCTGCCCCCCGAGTGCTGGAATTACAGGCGTGAGCCACCACATCCGGCATTGTGGTATGCGGTGTTGATTGTTGGTGGGCGTGAGTCTCCACACCCAGCATTGTACGTGGTTACCGGGGATTGAACTTAGGTCCTTGCGCTTGCGAGGCCAGCGCTGGAACCACTGAGCTAACCCTCCGGCCCTACATCTACTTTTGAACTGAAAGAAGCCTGGGAGATCATCTGGCCACTGGGCACCTGTGGCCTTCAGGCAGCTCCCCACTTGTGTGAGCCGTTCCAGAGGGTGAGGCCTTGCTCACTGCTGGTCTCCCACTCTCAGCTCTCACACAAGGGAGGCGATGAACCAGTCTTTGTGGAAGAAATGAATCCAAACATGTAGAAAGGGAGTGATTTTAAGTGGCTCTGTGAACTCACCTGCCCTCTGCAGGCGGGAAGCTTCTGAGGCGCTCACCGGAGGCCGCTTTCACGTTCAACGCGGGCCCAGCCTGCAGGGAAATCTGGACAAGTTCATGCGTGACATCTGGTATTTCCACTTTCATTACAAAGGAAAAGCTAGTAAGAGTCTGACTTATGCTGTGCCTTAATTAGGTTTAACAGAATAAATAATACTGAGGCACTGTCTGGAGCCCAGTTCTCAGATGTGAAAAGTGCATTATGTGATACTTGTGAATCCAAAAACTTGCATGTGCTTGGGATACTGAAAGGTCTGTGATGAAGGTCCAGGCTAACAGACTGAACTGGATGTCCTGCCACTATCTGGAACAGAAGAGTAGTCCAAATTTAGATAGTTCCATCATTTGTAAACTAGAAATAAACTCTTATTATGGTGTGGGAAATCCATGCCATCAAATACAATGGTAAACCAAAATAAACTCACTGATCTTTTTAAAAAAAGATTACAAAATTGAATTTATTGAGTTTCACACAAGATGCACTTATAAAATTAGTACTGAATGCCATTATGACAGAAGAAATGAGTATTATCCCACACTCCCGACAGCATCTGCGAAGGAAAGGAAAATCCCCTGAAAACGACAGCACAGTAACAGGATAATTCACGTGGAACTGAAAAAGATCCATACACCATGTTCTTGAGCTGAGCAGGGCTGTTTGGCAAAGCTTTCTCCAAACCATTCCTATTCACCATGAACACTGCTACTTTTGCTGGTGAAAAGGAGATGAAGAAAAAGAGTAGTTTTTAAATTGACGGGGGGGGGGGTGTTTCCAATGAAACATTGAAGCAATTAAAATGTTATTATTTTCTTTAGCTAAAAAGCATTTCCTGGTTTCACAAGGCATGTCTGTATAATCTCTCTGACATCAATTTTTGGATTTCTTTAGTTAGTGCAAAATGTTAAAATTCACTTTCACATTTCAAATGAACAAGCCAAAGCAACGGAGCTTGGTCTGTATTTTCCCCAGGAAATATTTTCACCTAAAAATTGCCTTCTGCATTTAGAAGACTGCAATTTCTGCATGAGGCCTGAATTGCACAGTCAAAACACCAAAGGAAACAAAGTTAACAGAACCATCGTCTGGACAGTTCTGAAACCAGAAGTGATAAAATGCGTACAGAAATGCAGAAAGGATTCTCAGGATAGAATGGGGTAGAAATAACTTGTCTTATGACGTAGGCTGTGGACTAGTACCAAAACAGAAATGGATTATTGATCTCAGAAAACCAAAATGCACCTTGTGGCTGCTATTCCCAACATCTACACTCAAAGGCCTCCTGACTCTCAGACAGGTGTTTGCCCATTATGAACGCCCTGTTCTTCCACTCAAGGGCCTTTCCTGGTGCAACCTCTCTGCTGTTCCTTCTGCACTTGTGTTCTCACAGGCCTCCCCTGAGGACAGGCGCCCCCTGAGGGCTGGAGGACAAAGAACACATTTTATAAGCCCAAGCAAGATAATGGTGCCCAAGCCATTTGGAATATTTAAAATTTACTTTAAAAATCCAGTTAAAGTTGAGTTTTGGTTTTTGTTTTTACACTGACAATTTTTCATCCTGTGTAACACCTAATCCTTTAGCTGTAAAAAACTGATGAAGCAATTAATTTTAAATCCAGTTAACTGTACTTTAAAGTTAACATTTTTTGTAACAAAATGCCTTTCTGTACAGATATTCCTATTTTACCCATTGCACTTAAATATCACACAGCTTACATTTTGCTTTACAAAGTAAACTGAGAAATAATGAAATATTTCCTCAATGATGAATAACCTTCTTTTTCTTTTAAATAAATGAACTGGCTTAGGGCTTGTTTTTTGTTTTCTATAAAACGTTATTCTTTATCATAAAAGGTAGCCTTTTATTCCCAATCAGATATATCTTCAAGGATTATTCTGGTGAAAAGAACAATTATGTCTAATTTTTCTTAATGCTTTGGCAGATGAAGTCAAGTCTGAAAACTGCTTGTGAAACAGTATGACGGTGGAAAAGTAATTCATGGTACAAGCTTCACAGTTTCCCAGGTATATCCTTACATTGAAGAGGCCTTGAGGCAAAACGTGTGGTTCTGGAAGCCCAGGCTGACAGGGCAGAAGAGCTCCCGCTGATTCCTGCCGGTCCGGAAGTGCTGCTGTGGCTTGGCCATGGAGGAGGCCACACTCCACCCCACGCTGCCCACAGGCAAGGCTGAGGCCACTGCTGTTCCGTGATCTGACCTCTGCCAGACCACATTACTGGAAGAAAGAGACTAAGATTTGCTTGCCATTAATAATTTAAGTTTTTAAATAAATATTTAAGGGTCCTTGTCAGCGTCTGTCTGTCCTGGTGGCACACATACGCTGCCACAGGGAAACACAGCCTCACCACACAAGCCACAGGCTTCAGTCAATTCGGTTCCCGCAAATTGTGAACCTGTCTATTTCTAACAAATCTTTCTTTGAGGATCTGTGTTTCAGTTCAGGGTTTTCCTGTGTTATGTCCTTCTCATCACCATCTGGAGTTGTCAGAAACTGATCAGAGTTGCTAGTCACTAGTAATGGTGTGATATTTTCCTTTTGATGAACAGGCTGGCTGGTGACTGAAGCAGACAGGTTTTCTTCTGTGGAAAGGCCTGTGGAAAAGTAGATCCACTGAATTAGAAAACAATTTCCCCTCAATTTACAAAACATAGGAGCTCATCGATACTTTATTTTCAGCAGTACTGAAAAATGTCCACTATCTTCTCTCATAGAAAAAAGGTAATCAAATAGCAAACTGTAAAAACATCTTGGCTTCACCGTCTGTTTGTTCAGAGTCTTACAGAATGGTGTGGTGTACCACACAGGTGACACCATCACCCGATTGTGAAAAGCCCCGACCTCCTACATCATAGCATTCCCCCGTGTAACACTGGCCTCACGTGACTGCTGCAGATCTGCACATGAGCATCAGGTCTCCTCTGCGGGACTTCCGGGCAAAGCTGAGCAGACTCTATAATGCTTTCCCCGTGATTTATGGTCACTTTAGCAAGAGTTAGTTTTATTCCACTTCCAGAGTCCAAATTAGAAGGAAAAAACAGCTAACCACCCAACTAAATGTCCCATGTTTGCTTCAGGCCCAGAAATCCTGGGGCCTGGGCTTTCAACCAATTTAGCTGAGTCTAGACTGACCATCTTTTGAACTGTATGTTTAGTCCTTTGAAGCATGGCTTTTCTGGGCCAAAAGTAAGTGTAGCTTGCTTCACCTCTTCGGCCTGTATGACTTGAGCTTTGTCATGTATACACCTGTCTCCTGGGATCTGGAATGTAAAGACGCTAACACTGTCCTGAGCACCGCCCTCTTTTCCCAGCATCCTCCCTGCCCCGCAGGGCATCCCTCTCAACTACTGTCCTAAGGGCACTTTCTGGCACAAGAGCCCTAGTGCTGTGCCACAGAGGGTGCTTCAGGTTTTCTCCCGATCACTGTTCTGATGTCTCCACAGAAATTACAGAACACGCGCAGACCTATTAGGAACCACTCAGCTGAAACCTGCCAGCCCCACCGTGTGAACAGTATTTATGTTCTTTACAATGAGAAAACTATCTGCAATTTTTTGTTTTGTTTTGTTTTTTGAGACAGGGTCTCGCT
>PVIC010045714.1:0-14530 GCA_004025085.1 Thryonomys swinderianus
AAAAAAAAAAAAAAAAGAAATGTGATGCATGCTTGTACTGCCCAGTTTTCCCATTGCTGGGACAAAATACTCAACATCTACAATGTAAAGGAGAGGAAGTTGATTTTGGAAGTTGATTTTGGCTCATGGTTTCAGAGGTTTTAGACCATGGTTAAGAGGTTAATCCACGGTTCCTAGGCAGAGGCAAAGGAAACTGTCTAGTTCATGGATACTAGGAAACAGAGTAGGGGACAAGAGGCCAAGAGAATGGGGCCAGGGACAGGACATAATATTCAAGGTCTGGGTCCACAATCCACTGATCCACCCAGACCCGTGCAGAAGTGGCCTTTCCTAATCCCCTGGGCATCTCTGAAGACAATCAGATTAGCATTTTTTTTTTTTTTCAAGACAGGGTCTCGCTTTGTAGTTCGGGCTGCCTCTGAGCTCACTATGTAACTCAGGCAAGCCTCGAACTCAGTAGTACTCCTGCCACTGCCTCCTGAGTGCTGTGATTATAGGTCTGAGCCACCACGCCCGGGCATTTGCGGTAAGTAGTACTGATTGCCAGTGGGCGTGGCCACCACACCCGGTATTGCTGTTTGTGGTTACTGGAATGAATCAGGGCCCTTGTGCTTGCTAGGCAGGCAAAGGAACCACTGAGCTAAATCTCCAGCCCCAATGTTATCTATCTTAAGTGCCTCAATGTTACTTCTGGATTATTGAGTATCTTAAGATTTTCTGTATCTTTCAGATACTGCATAATAAACTATTATTTGTTTTATAGTAGAAAATGTTATTTAAGGTATATATGTCAGGACAGTTAGACTGCTATAAACTAAGAAATTAAAATATAAGATCCAAGCATTCTGTAAATAAAATATATGTCTACTCCCTGCTTAATGTGGTTTAATTAGCTTAATTAATAGTTTTGGCATTGATTTATCTAAAAGGCATAAGTGTCTCTCTGCAACTATTAAACACTGTATAGTATGTACAATGTTAAAGAATAGACTGCCAGACCCAATGCATGTTTAGGGGAATGCTAGAATAATCTTGAGACATGAGACAATTCTAAGAATTGTTTTGAGGTTATTTCTGATGTACACATGACTAGCACTGGAAAACCCAGGCTTTGCCCCAAAGAATTATATTTAAGGATAAAATTTAAATAGATAAAAATTGAACATATACAATTTGAAAACCTGTTAAAGATGAGAGCAATTTAATTGACAGCAATATAAATAACTGAATTTAGAATAGTTAGCAAAATCAAGTGGTTAAAATTGGACCAAGAGACAAACGGGTGAGTTTGGAACTAGATTTACTAGTTTGGCCTCTGTGTTCAGTGGTCCATCTAGAGGTTCAGCTGATTCCCACACTGCTTTCACTCTTTCTTCCTACAGCTACAAATTGAATTTTCCGGTAAATTGAATATTCTGATTCACTAACATTACCATAAATACCAGAGGCAGCTTCCCCATTTCCAAGTAACTAAGAAAGTAACTTAATAAAATGCATTTCACTTGAAACATATTCATGATTGTGAATCACAGATTGCATCTGGATCTCTATAGATTAAAATATTAGTTCAAGATTTAATAGGATTCTCAATTTAAACATTATTTGGTGTTTTTTTGTTTTTTTTTTTGAGACAGGGTCTCGCTTTTTCTGTAGTTCAGGCAGGCCCTGAGCTCACTATGCAGCCCAGGCAAGCCTCGAACTCAGCAATCCTCCTGCCTCTGCTTCCCGAGTGCTGGGATTACAGGTGTGAGCCACCACGCCCGGCTTAAACATTATTTGGAAAACGTGGTTTTGAAAAACTTTTTTTCACCAAATGGATTTCTATACATTTTAAATAAGTGATTTTGATAACAAATAAAAAAAGATAAATTACAATACACTGAGAATCTCCTATATAGGATCAAAGGCAAATTTGGTCAGATTTTGCTGAACCCAGTAACTGTATGGATATACATGGAAGATTTAAAAAAATTTTTAAAACTGTTTAAAAGCTGCCTCATAAAGTGAGTAAAAGTCAAGGACTTATGTGATTTTTCCTTGTGATTATTTGTGTTACAAATACACATGAGCACACTATCTACTTCTTGGAAATCATAACTCTCCAGGGTCTGGGAAAATAAACAGAAAATAGCAGAACATATTTTACACCCACATCCATTGTCTTGAAGCTTTTTAAAAAGATATAAATGCAGTCTGAGTGAGAACTCAGGAGGAAAATGGAATATATAATACAAATAAAATATTCAGAAGGCTGTAAAGAAGTTAATTTTAAGAAGGAAAATCAATATGAAAACGCTAGTACTACTTGGAATTGATCTTTCTGCTGATTTTAACCCTGGACAGAAGGACGATCTTGACAGAAGAGGAGCTAAAACACTGACTGCTGGCCAATGCATGTGTGTTCTGATCCGAGGCTACGTAAGTCAATCACCAAAAGGAGGAAAAAAGATGCATTTGCATGTGGCATAGAGAGTTGTAGGGTTTGCAGACTAGTAGGCTGGACAATGAAAATATTGGCTCACTGGGAAAAGAGACAGACCAAAGAATTCCAGAACTGAAAGCGATTCGAGAGACTATCTTCATCCTTAGTAGATGGATCCCAGTTAGCCAACCCACAATGCACCCCGTCTCCACCTCTAGACTTCTCAGAGGCCACTCCTTACTGCTCTTGGAATCCAGCTACACAGATTAAAAATATGACTTCCAGCCTGAGTTTCGTAACGTGTTGGACAAAGATCTCAAGAATTATGTGCCAAAGAGTGAATTACTGTGAAGAGAGGAGTGTTACAGCTGGGTACAGACGTCCCCCAAAGCCTAATACAGTCACAGGTGGGGCTTTTTCAGCTGGCTCTAGGGTGTGTCATGCTGGAACTGATTCATGGAGCAGTGCTAGGATCAAGGCACCGGGACTGAGGACGTACGTGAGTGCTGCCTGCCCTGAGTAGCCTGGATAAGATTCAAGAGATACAAAGAGCTGTGGTTGTTTCCTGTTGCTTTGCTACCTTCTGCCCACCAGGACCTGTTTCTGCTCCCTGACACCCGTCTGCCACGTGCCACCCTACCTTGGAGCCAGCTGATGATGGACTGAAACCTCTACAAACGGGGAGCTAAATAAACCTCTCCCCTCTTAACTTTGGGTGTCAGATACTTTGTCTCAACAAGAAAAGACAGAGGCGAAAGATACTAGAAAACCAAGTATTTTAAAAAGTGAACATTCATTTGCACCCCTGCTGAACTTAAAAGTACTCTTGTGTTCTAAAGCTACTCTTAAATTCTAATAAATTCTCTTATCTTGGAACTTCAAGTAATCTGACGATCCCCTTTTCCAAACTTTCAGTTTTATTCCCCAAAATACTGAGTCACACAAGGTTGTGACTAACAAAGAAGTTCCACAGACCCACAAACGCTTCATGTCTCAAACCGAGCTCAGAGTAGTCCCTCAGTTCATTTTCTTACATCCTCTATTTTAAATACAGTAGTAGTGGAAGAACCCTCCTAGTTACCTAAGAATTCAGGAAACACCAGATTATATCATCTCTGTGCCTCCATCCATTTATATATCAAACACTGACCTGGCACAGATGACTCAAAGACTATGCTGGGTCTCCTGTATGTGAATCCTAAACAGAACACAGTATCTGCCCTCCGCATTCTCTGTGTCTAAGTGGAGAAATAAAGTACACATGCTAGAAGGAGGGGATAGGGAAAGAAGGGCTCTGAAGGACCGCAGAGGTAGAACACAAGAAGTGTTTCTGCAATTAAGATTTGAAAGAAGCCCTGAATTTCCCGGGCAGATAGGAGGAGCCTGCGTAGGAGGAGCCGAGAGCCAGGCTTTCTTCCTTCCTGGATTAGGCCACCACCTCCCAAGGATCTCACCTGTCTTTTGCTCCTTAAATCTGCAGCCAGCTTGCCTACCTAGCTTTCCTAACTTCCTCTCCCTCTTCTTTCCTTAATTCCCTCTTCTCTTGGCATTTGTCTTTCTGTTCATCAAAACAATAACAATAATTTCCAGTACCAGGGTTCGAGCTCAGGACCTTGCGCTTGTGAGGCAGGCACAGTGCAACTGAGCTACATCTCTGGCCCTAGTTAATACTTTTATTGAAAGAAAAGAGATGGAAATGTTTGGCTCTAAACTTTAAAACAATGCAACATACATTTTGAATACTTTTATTATTAGTGCATGTTTGCAGTACATAATGTTTACATTCCTTGTGTGGAGCTGGTTCATTATATAACATACTTTTATTCCTTTTTTCAGCTCCTATCTCTTCCTTTTCTCCCTTTGTCCTTCCCACTATCCCTTAATTCCCTTCCCACTGGAGAAAGATCTATCTCCCTACTTCCTATTATCTTTTATTTTGCTCTTTATTTATATTTTGGGTTTCTCATATAAGACAAACCATGCGTATTTAAGCTTGTGGGTCTGATTTATTTCATATAACATTATGGTCTCCAGGATGCATCCATTTTCCTACAAATGAATCAGCTTTGTCCTTCTTTGTGGCAGAGTAGTACTTCATTGTGTGTAAATACCATGTTTTCTCCCTGCATTCATCTATTTATGGACAAATAGGCTGCTTCCATGATTTAGCTACTATGAACTGTTAAAAAGCTAAATTCTTAACAACAATGTTGGGCATATATTGCTGTCAGTCCAGATTTCATTGGGAAACTACATGTCCCCAGCTCAAGCGGGGTTGGCTAACCTTGAGTCAGTACACGCAGGACCACAACTCACTGCTACAGTCTTTTGGATAACAGCCCTGTGCATACAGTGGTGGGCAAGCAAACACCATCTGTGCGAGGAAGGGCTGCCCTTCCTCCAAGAACATGCCCTCCATGCCAGGACACAAAGCTCAGTGAGCAGAGGGAGACGGGATTTCAGACCTATTCACTCCCTCTGGCCAGATGCCTTTGTGAGTTCAGGACAGCAAGCAGAAAGATTTGTTCCTCCCAGGGCACCGGAGATTTATTCCTCCCTGGTGCAGTGTCTGCCTCAGGAGCACAGGGTGACCAGAACACAGCTACTGTCCATCCTTGAGACGGATAAGTAAACATGAAGGGCACAAATGATTTTTTTTTTCTCTCTGAGCTCATCAACCTGAAAAAATATAAACATGAACCTGTTGTCGCTATTTTCCGACCATGTGGGGAGAGACTTCATGCACAGTAAAGGAAAAGCCCAAAAGGAAGCAGAACCATCTTGCACATACTCATAACAGATTCCCGACACCACTTCTGAGCTTCATGTCCAGCTAATCCACTCCGTGACTCTGGCATGTGTTACAGTGTCTACCTCGACGGCCCCGAGGAGCCTCGGGCAGTCCTAGACGGGTCTTTCAGGAGAGGGCTGGACCGCACGGTGGGGCCACTTTGGTGCCAGGGTCACTGGAGACGTCACCTGAAAGGGCCCAGCTCTGAGGCTCCTGGGGGCCGTCCCTGGTTCTTCACTCCTCTCTCTGCTGGCCCTCCCGCCAACCCCAACAGTGTGGAGACTAAAATTTCTGAAACGTGAGCCAAAATAAACCTCCTCACCTTTAAATTGCAAGTTTGGGGTATTTTGTCCCAGTGAGGAAGGTGACCAAGGCAGTCCCTATAATGCTGTCGCTAAAATAGTTCGTACATATTTGGCTTTAACAGGATCTGCAGATTCAAATACCTCCAGGATCCAATCAAGAGCAGACAGTGTGACGGAGACAACACGGAGTGGTGGGAACTGGGCACAAATACCCTGCCCAGAAGATCTGTCTGCTAGTCATCTCCAATTGTGCAACTAGGTCACGTTTTCTATGTTCGTTTTGAAGACAATCTAGAAATATAGATATTTAAAGAAAAAATTTTCTAATTTTCAAATATTACCAACTAACTCTAAAACAAAGTCACAGTGTTGTGCAGGGTAGAACTTCTCGCTCACGTTACTGTACATTGTGGTCTTTACTTCCTCTCCACCCCAGGTCACCCTCCTCCCAACCCCTTCCATCTAACTATCTCTGTCCCAGACTTCCTCTTCTTCCTCGAAGACCCCATTTATCTTAGCCCATCTTCCTGTCTGTCCTTCCCCTCCCCCACGAATATCCTTTGATCTCTTCTTAATTTTCACTTCTTCCAGAAAATGGCCTAGTGTTACAAGTTTGAGTTTAATATGATTCCTCTGTATTTTTTTTCTTGGAGAAAGAAAAAGAAGAAAGGAGAGAGGGGAAGAAAAGACAGAGAAAGCAAGTAAGCTAGTTGAATTGTGTTCATAAGGAACTTTGTGTACCACGGTAAAGACAAAACATTCTCTCCTAGAAGATCTCAACCAGGAGGATGACTTATGGAGGGAGCATTTAAAAAAACTGTGAATATCTAGGTACCCAGGACCACAGTTGTAGCTGGGGTAACACATTTAAAGATACTTCAAAAAATTAAATAATTGAAAAAAAATTAAATAAGATAAATACTATTTTATTGCAATATTTTAAAAATCAAAAACATACAAAAATTGGTACAGAGTCCCCATGTTGAGTGTATACAAAATGTACTAATAAAGAATTAAATTTTTTAAAAAAGAATTCAATTAAAAAAAAGTGATAGGAAAAGTACCATGATGAACAAAGTATTAAATCTGTAAATAAAGGCAACATCATTGTTACAGTAATCTTCACTTATACCCATTTGGTTTTCCATGATTTCAGTTACTGACCATCAACCATAGTCCAAAAATATTAAATGTAAAATTCCAGAAATAATTGGTAAGTTGTGAGTAGCATGGTGAAATCTTGAGCTGTGTTGAAATCTTGAGCTCTGTCTACTTTAGAACATGAATTACCCCTTTGTCTGATGCATCCAACATGTGTATGTTACACACCTTTTGGGTTATTTAGTAACCAACTGTTCACAGATCAACTGCAATCCTATTAGACTGCATACGTTCATTTGTTTCATTTAATATGGGTCCCAAAGTGTAAAAGCAATGATAACAGCAATTTTATCAGAGTGCAGAACTATAATTGTTCCATTTTATTTATTGGTGTTAACCTTCTACTGTGATTAATGCATAAGGGTTATCATAGGTATGGATAGGAAGAAATAGTAATGTATTTATAGTATTTGGTGCTATCTCTAGACTCTGGCATCCACTGGGGGCTTGGAATGTATTGCTCAGGGACACGAAGGGATTACTGTATTTTTTCCTTTTGCTTCAAGCTCCAGTATGATTTTGCACAATGGCTGTTGAATAAAATTTGGATATTATGCTCTTTATAGGTTTTTGTACTAACTTTTACTTTTTTTTTTTTTTTAATTGAGACAGGGTCTTGCTTTGTAGTTTAGGCTGCCCCTAAGCTCACTATGGAGCCCAGGCAAACCTCGAACTCAGCAATCCTCCTGCCTCTGCTTCCCAAGTGCTGGGATTACAGGCATGAGCCACCATACCTGGCACTGTGGTATGTGCTATTGATTGCTGGTGGGCGTCAGTCACCACACCCAGCATTGTATGTGGTTACCGGGATCGAACTCAGGGCCTTGCGCTTGCAAGGCAGGCGCTGGAACCACTGAGCTAAATCTCCAGCCCTAACTTTTACATTTTAAAATATTGTATTAAATTAGGACTTAACCTGACTACTGAACTTTGTAGGATATCCCTGAGCTGTGTGCCCAAGACAAGTGCTTCCCTTTCCTGAGTCTGGTCCTCAACCCATTCAGCTGCAGCATAAGGTTTTACACAGTATATTTTCATGCCTCTAATCCTAACATTGTCACTCACTTTTATTATTTTTACATCATTAAAAACACATAATACACTGTTATTATTTTTGTTTTTACTGGTGACTACCAGAAAGTTTAGTATTTATTTATATCATCATTCTAGATGCTTTGTAGAGATCCTTATTTCTTTCTGCTATTATTTTTCTTCCTCTTGAAAGGTTTCCTTTAAACTTCTTATAATGCAGGACTACTGGATATAAACTCTTTCAGATTTTTATGTTAAAAATAAATATTTCAGGGCTGGAGACTTAGCTCAGTGGTTCCGGCGCCTGCCTCGCGAGCGCAAGGTTCTGGGTTCAATCCCGGTAACCACATAAAATGCTGGGCGTGGTGACTCACGCCCACCAGCAATCAACACCACATACCATAGTGCCAGGCATGGTGGCTCATGTCTATAATCCCTGCACTCGGGAGGCAGAGGCAGGAGGATTGCTGAGTTCCAGGCTTGCCTGGGCTACATAGTGAGCTCAGGGGCAGCCTGAACTACAAAGCAAGACCCTGTCTCAATAAATAAATAAATAAATAAATATTTCACTGAGCATAATAGTATTTGACTGTAATCTCAGCTACTGGGAGGTTGAGGCAGGAAGACTGCAAAGGCTGTCTGGGCAACATAGCAAGACACAGTCTGGTCAAGTAAGCAAATAAATGAGTAAATAAAAGGGCTGGGAATCTAGTCCAGTAGTGGAACACTTGTTTACCATTCACAAGACACTGGAATGAATCCTCAGAACTGTAACAAATATAATTCTTATAGATAATACTATCTTTCCTACATACAGAAGAATTTTCCCCTCCTAGATTGCCCTATCTGCTCATATACTTCTTTTTTGGTAAGATTATCTGCTACAATATATTTCATTGTCTACAGTCAGCTTTCTATTGCTAATAATATAATGCCCCTGAAGAAGTAAATTACAAAAAAACAAAAACATGGTTTATGTAGGCTCACAGTTCTGGTGTAGTCAAAGGGCCAATCAGGTATGGCTTTCTCGCTGGCAGTGCAGGGCGTCACATGGGGAGAACCAGGGACCCCTTGAGAGGGTCAGCCAATTGGCTTTTGTAGGAGACCTATTCTACAACTAACCTATTATTAATCAATTAATTGTATGAACCTATTAATCTGTTCATGACAGCAGAGCTATAACCCATTCTTAAAGGTCCCAGATGGTCCCACTCTTAATATCTCACAGTGAAGATCCAACACAAACAATAATTAAAATATTTTTTCCTGCCTTTTGTAAAGATTTTTTCCTTTGGGCAGGTAAGTAATTTGGTTATTATCTTCATTGCTGTAGTTACCTTCATGATTTTTGTTCCTGGAGCTGGTTGATCTCAAATTTGTGTATCTGTATTTTACACCAAATTTGAAAATGTTTCTATGGCTATTTCTTCATATTACACTTTTCTCCTTTCTTTCAGTAATCCATTAACAGATACATCCAGTTATTTTAGGTTATCCAGTAGTTTACTGAATATAAACATACATATATACATACATACATATATATACATACATATATATAATATATATACATATATTAGCTATTATCTCTATATCTGTATCATTGGAGATTGTACTCAGGGTATCACAAATGCAAACCAAGGGCTGCACCACTAAGCTACACCTCCAGTCTATATAAATTTTTATATGTATTTTTAAAATTCTTTTCCTCTCGTGGTGGCTCACGCCTGTCATCCCAGCACTTGGGAGGCAGAGACGGGAGGATTGCTGAGTTCGCGGCGGCTTGCCTGGGCACCATAGTGAGCTCAGGGCCAGCCTGAACTACAAAGCGAGACCCTGTCTCCAAAAAGCAAAAACATAAAAAAATAAAATAAAAAAATAAAAAAATTATTTTCCTCTGATTTTTATGTTCATAGATCGTTTTATTGTCACGTCTTCAGTTTCACCAATTTTTTAATAAAATGGTGAATATGCTTGTAGTTTCTTTTCAAGTATTTTTAACATCTCACACATTATAGTTTTATAGGTAGAAATGAGAATATGTATTTTTATATCCTTAATGTTTTTAGTCTTTGAACATGTGGATTGCAGTTATAATATTATTTGGAATGTCTTTTCTTGCTAATACTAACATCTCTTGTCAGTTTTGGGTCGGTTTCATTTGATTGATTTAGCTCTTCATTATAGGTTGCATCTTTATGCTTTGCATTCACAGATGATAAGGTTGCATTCAAAAATGATAAGGTTCCAGGGATTGCCATTACTACCTTATTGCATACTGACTAAATTTTGTTTCTAAAAACATGCTTGAGCTTTGTTCTAGGATGCCTTGAAGTAACCGCAAAGCAATGTGATTTTCTTAGGTTTTGCTCCTCAGTATTTGTAGATAAAAGCAGAGTAGTGTTTAATTTAGAGCCTATTGTTATCTTGCTCTGCTAAGGAAGGAGCCTCTGCCCATGAGACATAGTAGGAGTGTGATCAAAATATAAAGTGAATGATTCAATTAAAAATCACTATAGGAATTCATCCCATCATTCTTGCCACAGTTCTGGAAGTCTTCTTTTGTATTTTATGAGGCATGAAAAATAGAAAAATATGGTGAATGCTGCTGCTGAGTGCCATCTAATGGAAATGGAGGCTTGTAAAAATATTACAATATGTCTTCATTCACCTAATCCACCAGAACTGGCACCATGTGATTGTCTGGTTCTCTCCCAAAGTCAAAATGATCATGAAAAATAAACATTTTTAATTGATTCAGCACATTAAGACAACCACAACATCACATCTAAAGACACTCATGAAAAGTTTCCAGATCTAGCTTGAGAAAGTGGCAAGAATGAAATTTTTAGTTCTCTCATTTATAACTACTGATATGTTTATATTTATGCCTATAGTATTACCATCTGGTTGATACTTGTCATTTTTAGTGCCTTTCTTCTCTCTAAATACAAGAAAGGAAATAAAACCTTGCCTTTGTTTTGATTATTCTTGATTATTTGATCATTTACTTGTGGTATGGAAATTCTCCCCTCCTTTCTTATTTTATTTTTAATTTATTGGCACATTTTGTACATACAATATGATTTTAGTGGTTCCTTTAGCAAATATAACAGGCAGTAATGGTTTGTTAAGTACTATTTTATGTAAAACTGTTATGCTCTCAACAATGCAATGATTCACTTATCTTTTATCATTTTAATATTCTCTCAACTTACATACTACTGTCTGATGCTTTGATTTTATACAGATGTTGAATTCTAACACTTTTAATTTTATACATGTACCCTGATGCTTAACATGTTTATTGCTCCTTAACTCCTAATATTTGAGTACTTACTGGAATCATTTTTCTTCTCCTTGAAGAATAATTTACATTTACAAGCAAAACTATTTTTTGTGTGTGATTTTTGTTACATTTTGAGCTTATTCTTTATTTTCACTAGACATATAATCCTAAAATATTATTATTTTCTTTTAATAAAATATAGCATTTAATGGCTTGCAGTATTTCTTACTGTTTTTGAGAAATCAGCTAAAGTATAATTATTGGCTTTTTAAAAAACAATCTCATTTTCCTCCTCTTAGATTTCAAACTTTTCTTAGGTTTTCTGGAATTTCACTTTGATAAGCTTGGTTTGTGTTTCTTTTTTATTTATCCTGCTTAGATTTTTAAATATGTAGACTCATGTCTTTCATTCATTTCAGGCTTAAAGGAGTGGAAATTTAATTTAGCTCATGGTTTCAGAAGTTTCAGTCCATGGCCAGTGGGCTCCAAGGCAGAAACATGGCAGAAGGACATAATAGAGCAAAGCTGCTCACTTCCTGACCCCTGGGAATCGGGCACAGGGGACGAACCAGTGAGACGTGTCCTGTGAAGGTAATCCCAATGGCCCACCTCCACCAAGTGTACCCCACTCCCTCACGGTACATCCTATCCAGTACTTCCAAGATGGAGCCACCTTTCCAGGAGGCTCTTAATCTAGTCGTTGACAATTAAGCTTACCCATCATATGGCACTTAGTCATTCGGGGTGATAAAAGGAGGCATGTTCTTTCCTGCTAGCTACAAGTAAGTGTGGGGCTTCCAGTTTTTATAGACAAGTGAGAAGAAATGCTATTGTACAATTTTAACTGTATTTTCTATGTGACTTACTGTCCAGTTTATGGACATGATATTTTTACTTTTTTTTTTTGGACATAGTACTTTTTCCGGAACCTTTGACTTCCTTGGAGATATTCTTACTGTGTCGTTTCCCATGTACCTGCTTTTACGGCTTTCAACAATCTACCCCTCCATCGTGGGGCTTCCGATTCCCAACTAAAGCTAAAATATATATATAAATGCACCACATTTTTTCCATTTGTCTTAGTCACCTTTTTGAATTTAATTAGTGCTAACTTGTGGTGCATTTTGTTTGCAATAAGCATGACAAGACTTTAATAAAGATATTCTGTATTGTAACTGTAAACAATTTTAAGATCTTTAAAAACCTTAAGTTTTTCTGCTACAAAAATAGTTCACGTTCACTGTAGAAAAATTAGGAAGAAGCTCTTTTCTCTTTATTTCAAGTACAATAAATTGAGATATCCATTTATGCTGCCTGCAGACTCTTCTGAGCAGAGTAGCTAAGGACCTGTGATACTCTATTCACTCCGGTGCCACAGGAGTCTCCAGAAAGCACAGAAGGTCTTGGTGGGAAATGTCTGAGTAAGTGAGAGCTTGATTACAGTGGACTGCCCTGTGCTCAGGGAGATGCAAGACGGCCAAGCTTACAGCAGAGCTGTCTCCGGCGGCTTGATTTTAAACTAAACGTGGTTGGGAAGGCATCTGTCTTGCAGCCTGAGCCGTAACTTTCTTAGCACTTGTGTAAAGGTGAGGACGGGGCTTTCTCGTTCACTAGCACAATGTGGGGCAGTGGGAAGATGGACACCTTCTACACTTGCTGCCTAAGACTTCAACTAAATCCCCTGTGGAAATTATAATCTGGTACAAAAACATCTGCAGACTATACCAGGCAATTGTGCCACATAAAAGGCCTTTTCATTTGATGGAAGAGGAAGAGGAAGAAGTGAAAGAGGAAGACAGTCTCGAGTAAAAATGTCTTCCAAGAAAAATCCAGCAGAATTCAATCGATAGATGGTAGAGTGTCTCCTTTAGTGATAGCAGTAATATCTAATGGTTATTTACTTACTATGCTCAAGGCACTATTCCAATTATTTTGCAAATATTAAGTAATTTCATTTGCATAGAAGTCTCTATTATTAACCGCATTTTAGTGATGAAGGAACTGAGGCCCACAATGGTTAAGTCGTTTTCTCAAGGTCACATAACCCAGAGCCAGAACAGAACACACATCTGGCTTCACAGCTGGTCCCTAATCACCACACAAACCACCTAGGTCTGACACAGAGGTCTTCCAGCTCAACTCTCCTATGCGAGCTGTGTCCAGAAGGTATCCTGTGAACTGTGTTCTTCGTAGTCTACAAAGTTGCCTGAGGGTTGTTCTTGGCTCCCAGATTTGGCAGCAAGATTTGCTGAGGTGTGTGAATTCTGCTTCATGGGCCTGTCGTTCAGTCATGTCCACAGCCCTACCAACTTGCTGCGATGGGTCAGGTCCTCAGATCTACCTGCCATCTAGTTTAATGGCTTAGGCACAACTTCTCCGACCAGGAGAACCCTGTATCCTGGTGGACTCGGTGTTGCATGGCTTGACAAATGGAGATGCTGTACTGCAAAGAGTTTTGGGCAGAAGCTATTAGATAACTATCCTCAGCCTTTCTGCTCTCTGAGGACATAGCATGAGTGCAGCCAGGAGATCAAGCATGGCATGGGTAAGAGTCAGTACAGGAACAGATGGAACGAAAGGAAACAAGGAGAATCCAGGAGATGTCCATGTGTAAAGCAGCTACTTTTAAAGGTAGGGGTAGGAGAAGCACAGTGACAGTACAGGAACCTAGGATGGTGGCGGCAGGACTGTCCTCAGCCCTAGACCAGGATAGTCAGGGCCTGCAGGGGCCGGTAGCTTGGCCGGTGGGCAGTTTAGTAAGGAGCACCAGCCTTCAGGGACAGGATGAAGCCAGGTGGAAGGACAGTTTCTGCGAGGAAAATCATGGCAGTTTGTACACATCTCCAATCTTCCTTCCTACATTTTTCCTGCCAAGAATGCTCTGTGGCCAAAGCCAAAAGAAAATAAGATGGACTGGGATCTTTTTGATTTTGTCCATACGGGTCAGCCTTCTCAGCAGAGAACAGGGGAATGAGGGAAGAGGAGATCCGGAGAGGGAAGAAAAACTCATCTGGAGTCAGAGACTATGAATTGAATGAGGGTTGGGTAGAACCCTCACCAGCTACTGAAGGTAAAGAAGTCAAAATAAGAGAGGAAGACATCAGTATGGACATCATGCAAGGTGGTCCCGGTCTCTCTGTACCATAACAGCTGCAAGCTGAGGACAGTAGAAAGGGCCATGGCTGAAGACCAGTTTTCTGACTGTTGCACTCAAAGGTCAGTGGGAAATATCTGGAGGTGAGTCAAAGCTATCTCTACTGCTACACAGCAACAACTATACAGACTTATAATCACAGAGACAAAGCTACAGTGTAGCTGTACCCTTCTTCCTGACAAAAATACTTGCTGAAGAATAGTAAATAACAGTGTTATGACTTTCATAAGTCTTTGTATACAGCATGCCTATAATCCAACATTATGGAGGCTGATACAGTAAGACTGCTATGAGTTCAAGGCCAGCCTGAACTACATAGTGAGACTCTATCTCAAAAAACCAACCAAGGGCCGGAGATTTGGCTCAGTGGTTCCAG
>PVIC010045715.1:0-14530 GCA_004025085.1 Thryonomys swinderianus
TTGTAGTTCAGGCTGGCCCTGAGCTCACTATGTAGCCCAGGCAAGCTGCCGCGAACTCGAACTCAGCAGTCCTCCTGTTTCTGCCTCCCGAGTGCTGGGATTACAGGCGTGAGCCACCATGCCCAGCACTGAGGTTTGTGGTATTGATTGCTGGTGGGCGTGAGTCACCACACCCAGCATTCTATGTGGTTACCGGGATCGAACTCAGGACCTTGCGCTTGCAAGGCAGGTGCCGGAACCACTGAGCTAAATCTCCGGCCCTATCTTTATTTCTTAATAAATTGACCGTGTTGTGTCTTTGTGTGGTTTGCATTTTAACACCATTTTTTGAGACTTTCTTTTCTTTTGTTTGTTTAACTCTTCCTATGTTTCCCCAGCTGGCCTCAAATGCACTACATCCTTGTCGTAGCTTCTGAGGTAGTGAGGATTACAGACAGGTGTCACCAGGCTGGCCTAAGATACTTTAATCATAAGATCTATATTATTCCACTAATTTGAAGCTTGTTCACTCTCACATTTCTTCTTGTGGTGTCTTTCAGTATCTGTCAGTTATAAATGTGCACATTTATTGTACACAGATTGCTAAAGTCCTATTCATTTTCCAGTCTGCTTCATTTGTTAATCTTTTCTGCTTCAGTTTAGTTAATTTTTAGTAAAGTGACATCCATATTCATTTGTTTGCACTGCCCAAACTTCTATTAAATCCATCCTTTGATTCTTCACATAATTTCCATTTTGCTTATTTTTTGGTTCTTTTTTTAAAACTGAATTCTTTATTGGAACACTTTATATACAGCTCACAATCACACTCAACACTGGGAAATTTGTACCAGTATATGACACGAGTTAATTCTCATTTGACCCATATCCCCACCCACCCCACAACCCCTCCCCCTATATACATGTGTTTTCTTTTTCTTTTAAAATCACAATTATTCTTTCCCCTCATTACTTTCCCTTACTACATTCCCTTTGAATATTTTTTATTTCACAAAATCTATCATACTCATTTACCTCTACATTTTCTCATACCAGAGAAAAGATATGGAATTTAATGACCCAGTATCTTCTTGTGTTTATTTTTTAATTGTGCAGTAGAAATTATGGATATTGCATATTTGTTGACCATATAGATCCTGTCCTAGTATCCTGTTAGCTTACTCACAAGTGCAGTTGTCTCTAGAAAACAGTCCACTGTGTGGACAGTGACTCAGCATAGCGATTCTTGTGTCCTAATCAATTTATTTGACTGCCAAGTTTTCTGAACTCTCTGCATATCCTTTAGGTCTCTGTGGAGTGTAACTTTGTGTCTCATTGGTCACAAACAAGAGATACTGTTTTTCTATTCTCACCCAGAAGAAAAATTGGAAAACCATGTAAATATGATTGCATAATATTTTCAAAAATTAAAGTTAAATAAAAATGAATAAGCTATTTTTACTTATAAATAAAAATATTCATACACATAGTTCGAGTATTTAGAAACATATATTTCTATCCAAAGAACATCAATTTTAGTCTACAATATGACTAGATCAAACTATTATCTCCACAATTCATACACCTATCTATTGGATCATTTTAATTACCTAAGCATGTTATTAATTTCATTTTTAAAATATCTGTGGTACATCAATAATTTTCAGTTTGTATAAAATAAAATACTGAGTTCTAAACATTTATTATAATTTTGATTAACTTATTTAAAATTGTTCAGTATCATTAAAATGTAGCATTCAAATGTAACAGTGTATTTTAAAGTTACTTTTCAAGCAATGGTAGCATGTTTATAGTTTTTTTTGAGACAGGGTCTCGCTTTGTAGTTCAGGCTGGCCCTGAGATCACTATGTAGTCCAGGCAAGCCTGGAACTCAGCAATCCTCCTGCCTCTGCCTCCCAAGTGCTGGGATTACAGGTGTGAGCCACCATGCCCAGCACTAGCATATTTATATTTTTAAAAATTAATTTTGTAATGTATTGTTATCACAGCTTAACAGGTCTAAGAAGCAGATCACAAAAGAGAAGCTTCTCTTTTTTAATTAAAAATAAATTTGTAAAGAGGAAGAGGTGGAGCACATAAAGAAAAAGATGAATAAAAGAGGAGGAGAGAGTAAGGAGGAGGAAGAGAAGAAGAGGAAGAAGAATGATGACAACAATGAGAGAGACAGGGGGGCGGAGAGTGAATTTTCTACACTGAAATTAACCTAAACAATGGAATCCACCGGGCACTTTCAAATACTCCTGTGATACATGACTCAGGATTGAAAAAAAAGTTTTAAAAAGAGAGCAAAGTTCCATATTATTTGAGATGGATTTCTATTCTTTCTAGTGATAGAATCTAAAGAAAAGTGTGTGCAAAAGAAGATATTGTTAATATTCCTTTTCTTCATAACCTTTACAATTCAAAATAAATCAGATTTGGACAGCAATTCAGCTGATGGATACATATTTTATTTCTATTTTTTTTCCCAGATGAGGTAATGTTGACTCTTTCATTTTCCTTTTTGTCACTAATACTACACAAAGTTTTGGCGATAATTTAGTAACCATAAGGAGCTTTGGAAAAGTTAAAGCAACAAAGTGAACAGGCTAAATTCCTCAGCACTTAAAGAAATCCACTCTGCAGATTTGTTCTTCTTTATTTTTCTTCCCTGCAAACTCAGTCTGAGCCCCGGGAAGACCTCCAGCCGCAACTCCCAATTGACAGAACATCGCAGCGTTACCAAACTCATAAGAAAAGTTGCTCTTTAACCCAAAACCTATGAAAAAAGAAGCCCAGTAGGAAAAAAGACTGGCCCATCTTCCTATGCTCTGGCAGCTGCATCCCCTGTAAAGGCAAGGAACTCACCCAACACCCGATGTCCTGACAAGGCAGAACTGTTGTCACCACAGCCCAGGTCAACAACTTCAGCATCTCTTGGTCTTTGCTCACTCCAGAGTGGAACATCAATTCCTTATTCTCATGATTCTCCCCTTGGAACTGAAGAACAACCTGGTTGCTCTTTCCTTCCTCCAACAGCACTTATACAAACACATTGGATCTTAAGGTACCAGATAAGTGAGGAACAACAATACAAAGGAGACACTTTCTGCACACCTCACACTTCTTTTATAGGAATATGCCACCGCAGTGCAGGCAGCACCTACAGAAAGCACAGGAGACTTCCTGGAGCCCAAAGAGAATTACAAGGTCTGAACAAGCTAAGTGTCACTACAACTGCTCTGGGGTCTGCAGTGCAGTAGAGAGGGTACTGGTCAATGGTTATAGCCTGGAAGAGGAATACAGAATAGTGACTCTAATCTTTTGTATATTTTTAAATTGTTTTGTAAAGTAGCTTTTAATAAACACCATTGGTATTGAAGAACAATTACTAATTACAGGTGGGAAAATTGATGACACTGGAAGTGAACTTTTAACTTGTTTTTCATTTATTTATGTGAATAATTTCATGAGTATTTCATTATCTTGTCTTTTTTATAAATAAATGAGAGTGAGTTGCCCCATTGTTAGAAATCCTAAGACTAAATTCAAATTTCAGTGATTATAAAACTTTGATGTATAGAGCACATATATCTCCACATAGCTGCTTTCTTGTGATTTGCTTCTGTTTATCTATGTAGACTCTTAAACACTGAAAAGTTATTTTTACATTAAACAATTGTTAATGCAAAATTCTGAACTGTAATATTACATAAATACTTTGCAATGTAATTCCGTGTACATTCAAGCTGTATAATATCTTCTTTTAAAAATTTGACGAGCATACTCTTTTCAACATTTAAGCTTTGCATTTCATTGTAACTTTTTTACATTTCATTTACAGAATAATCTGAGGCTGATAGTGAAATATTAAATAACAGACATAATGAACTGTACTTGTTCATCTTTCTGACATTAATGGAAAGTTTTACCTCCAAAATGCTTCTGAGGATTTATTCTATTTCTGGGAATGCTAACATATGAAGTGTTGCTTCTATGCTTTAGGTTCCTAAATATTTATTCAGGGATAGAACTTGAAATTTAATCAACATTTTTGTCATATACCGAGAATAATATGTGGAGCTGAAAAATGAATAGCTGTAAGTACTTAGCTGCATATCATTTTCTGGTTCTTTAGGTAGATTTTTATACTCCTGTTCATAAGAAGATGAAGGTTTCCAGTCATGCCTGTTTCCTTTTTGCTTGTACTAGTGTAAATTTTCATAAGTATTGCAGAGTATCATCTTTGACTGCGTTCCAAAATAATGCATATGATTAAAAAATGGCCCTGTAACTTTTGAAAAGGATATGGCTTAAAATATCTTTGAATTTCTATGATGATTCTTTGACTATTCATATTTTCTGTTACATCATAAGTCAAATTTAGCAAATTACATTTTTCTCAAATCATCCATTCTATTTTATATGCTAAATATTAAGCATACTGAACTAAATGTGTATGTGTAAATAAATTATTAATCTGGCAACAGGGAAGAGGAATTAGAGATAAAGGGGAAAGGAAAGACAGGGGAAGGTGATGAAGCAGTGACGCTGTGGTATGTACATGCCACCACTTCCCAAGGAGAATATAATCATTAGGTAGGGCAAACCAGGTACTAATAAACCCACAATTCAATAAATAAACCCACTAACTGAATACATTTATTTTAAGCATAAGTTCTTGCATTTTTTTCCCTTAAGTTGTAAATAGGCTTGTGAAGTTTCAACAAAGGAAATAAGTGCTGGGTTTAATGATCAAGTCTGATATCTTCTCATTCCTTTTATTGAATCTATCTTTATATTACTTAATTATTTCAGCATTAGACTCAGGGTCATTCCGATATAACTATCTACTGCCTTGTTCTTTATAATTTACAAAGAAAAAAATTTTGTTAAAGTACCATGTAAAAATTACACTGTTTAATAAATATATTTAAATATAAGTACTACAGTTATATTAACCTATAGCAATTCTATTAAAATAGTGTAATATATAAATATATTCCAATGTTGATATTACATATTTAATAGCATCTTGCTTAATATGTGTTATGTATAGTTTCCATATAATATTTGCACATCTATTTTACATTCATTAGGTAGCTAGGAAAAAACTAATTATTTTTATGCACTTCCAATAAATCATTTAAAATAAATTGTGTTTTTATTGGATATTTTTAAGTAAAAATGAGCAGTTATTCTAGTCTGGATGAAAAGTGATTTTTAAGAATTAATTGAAAGAATTGCATCCTAATAATATGTATTAACCAAAATCTCTTATGTCCTAATAATATGTATTAACCAAAATCTCTTATAGCATCCTGAAAAAAAAACACTAGAAATTAGAGCATATTTGATCATAAGGAGATTAAATTGGTGTAATAATACAGTGAAAGAATAAGATAAACATAGTAAATTTGAAGACTAAGTTCACCACTAGGCACGAAGGATCTAGGCATATAAAGCCTGTCTAACAGAAAGAGAGTAATTTATCACAGCTTAAACTATAGCAATAATAATGTCAGCTACTTAAGAAGAGTACTTGTGTTGAGATAGTTTAAAATATTATCATTCAAAATTCAATACACTTTGAAAACAAAAGAATGTTCAATATTGTATATAATATAAAGCTAGAAAAATATATGAATACATCAAGAAAATCTATTTGAAACTCAATTTCTCACCTAATCATAAAGTGGAAAATGTTCTTTTGTTTGAATGTTCTTGTCTTGGTATACCAAAATTTTATAAGAAGCTAAAAGCAAAAATATTTAAAGGATTATGGTAATGACATTTGAAACAGTGTAAAGAAATGATAGGATTATCATGAATAAAAATGTCATGAACTGTACTTTGAATTCTATTTCTTATTTTATGTGAGTGTTTTATGATAGCAAAATACAATTTAAATGGAATATTTGAGGGCCTGCACTTGATTGGAATTCTTACAGAGATTTGTTTTATAGTTTTTTTTTTAAGTACTGATTGCTTCCATTTTCAGTTATGTATGCAAATACTTTTCATTCAGATTTATTCCTTAGCTGTCAAACATTCAGTTCTTATTTTGTATGATAGAAATTACAAATTATTAAGATAAAATTTAAAAGAAATCAAGTCTGTTAGGTCGTGTCAATGTTATTGAGTTAAATGGACTGAAGCCCTAAAATTGATTGAAATTTAATTTATTATACTTTTTAAAATTGTAAGAGTTGTACTGCACATATCTAAGTATTTTAAATGAAAATATAATACATGATTCATTAACAAGTATATGTTTACACTTGAGCAATATTTTCTCAGACCCTTCAGAAATTTATTTTTATGAATACAATGTGATTCTTTGCTGGCTAGAGTATGAGTTATGGGATAGAATAACTAGTTAATTATTTTACTATTCTAAATTATTAAACTTGATACCTTATAATTTATAAATTTTGAAAAATAATCTCCCAGTTTTTGGAATGAGAATAATTTCATGCCTGGAGTATAGAATAGAATTTCTGAGGCAAAGAAAAACATTGCAAAATATCACTATGTCCCTCAAATACAGCAATTATTAACAAAATAATGTGATATTTTACAGTTACTTGAAAATAGACTAATGTCAATAGTTCATAAAAAGTTATTTTGTAAAAAAAGTTAATAAAGTATTAGAATATCTGCTTAAAGTTAAATTTTCACTAAACACAGGCTAAAAATAATACTTGTGCAGGGAGCCTGGCTAAAACAAAGAAGATGTATGGCACATTTATCTTTTTATGCTTTGAAATATGACTAACTTCAATACTAGACACAAACACATGCATTGGTAAAATGCAATCATGAAAAATATGACTTGTCTTCACATATTTCACTACTAAAAGAGGTCACAGATTTGCAAATGAAACCTACATGCATAATAGAATCTTTCAGGAGATCTAAGGAATGAGTAACAAACTTTTCCTACAAACCTAAAAATTAAAAATAGGCAAGTGAGCCAGACATGGTGGCTCACGCCTGTAATCCCAGCACTCGGGAGGCAGAGACAGGAGGATTGCTGAGTTTGAGTCTTGCCTGGGCTACATAGTGAGCTGAGGGCCAGCCTGAACTCCAAAGTGAGACCCTGGCTAAAAAAAAAAAAAAAAAAAACAAAAAAAAGGAGGATGAAATTGAAAATAACCCTTAATAGATCAGATCTGGATGTACCAAATAAAAAGGAAGATAGAATATTAAAAGATAATGAATAATTTAAAATGTATTTTATCTCTAAACACTCAAGTTTTTCAAGAGTTACACAATGGTCAGAAATTTAAAGATCAAAATATCAATGTATGTCATATAATAAGTACTCTAACATGATTACATGTCTACTGTATTAAACACATTTAAAGAAGGAAGACACCCCTGGCTATAAGATCTGGGTATAACTTGGTGCATTAGGTAGGTGGTCTTTTAGGGACCAGGGTCCTTCAACAACCTCCAGTCCACCCTGGCCCCAGGGGTATCTCCGGGTTCCTCACCTTCATCCGCTGAAGGATGGGAAACAGAGAAAATATTCAGAGCCAAAGACCCCTAGCAGAGAATTAGGAACTCAGGTCGCCCAGAAAGAGGAAGTCAGGAGGGAAAGTAGCGGGAGACAAATGTTTATTTATTAGAATACAAAACCTGGGAACAGTTGTGGGAATGCACGACAGGGCAGGAGAAATTCGATCAAATTTTCCAAGGATCACTCAACTATGATACTGATACTGATAGGAGTTAGCTGCTTTCTTCAAATAACTATTTCACTGATTGGTGTGATGTCAGCCTGTTGAGGCCTTAACCTTCATTTCTGGGTTGAAAGAAAGGTCCAGGTCTTAGCAAGTGCAGGCTATAGTTCCACAGCACCTGGTTTCTCCTCAAGGACAAAGCCTAAGCTAAACTGGCGATGAATACACAACCATGAGCCACCCAGGTCATGTCTGTATCACCCCTTCCTACATCCTCCTCTAACTCTGTCTACAAACTTGATCACAAGGAATATCTTGATGCTTGATTAAATAAAATTAAAAACTTAAATGTTGTACTTAAATATGCATGTATGACAAGAAGTCATCTTTTCAGTCAAAGAAAATTAACTCTTACATATGTGGAGGAACAACTTAACTTGCTTTTTGTGTACTACTAGATTAGTCTTCACTGTATCAATGTGGCTGATTTGTTTACAGCTTTTAGCAATTCAGGATTTTATTACTAACAGTGCTTGCTTCTTATTTCCTTGTTTGATATAGTAGATTATTATTTTCCCATCTTTCTGGAGATTTCAAGAATGAGTAACAAACTTTTTTTCCACAAACTCTCAAAATGTATTTAGGAAATAAGATTTGAATTTTTTTATCCTCTACGTTTTCCTTTCATTTTAAACACCACCACCCTAGTAAGTTTTTCTGAGTTTTGAAGATTTTGTTTCAGGATACTCTCCACTTAATATCGTTGGAAGTTTTTTCATATAGTTAACAAATTTTGACTGTATCTTTATGTGTACAAAATATGGAGAAGATGGTCACTGTTTTTTACGTGAATAGATTTCTGTAGAAATAGAAAATTCTTGTTTGTCCATAGTGAAAACAGTTTATGATTAGGAGTCTGGATGGTTTTGGATCACAGATTAGTTGATTGGTTTGTGTCAATAGAATTTATCTTTCAAAATCTCCAGCCACTGTTAAGACTTGATCACATTTTAGGCAGTATCATTCTACACTTTTTCTCTCCAAAAATGCTAAGAGTGAAGTTGTCTTGCAGTAAAATGTCTGATTAGTTTTGTTTATAAAACTATTCACTCTTCTCAAAGAATATTATTCTACAGAAAATCTTGCATCCTTTCAATAAGCAGAGTTGATTATTTCATATTTCCACTACTAAATATTTCTCTAATTTCTCCTAGATGATCTTGAACTACAGTACTTCTGACTTCTTATAAATAAATTTTTTTCTATAAATTTTTTAAAAATAAACTTTTCAAAGTTATTGAGTTCCCGTACTGAGTTTGAGCTCCCTCAGCTTTCTTATGTCTTCTCTTCCATCAAATGTCATCCACTGTATATCTCATACAGATATTTAATGTTTCTGGCATGTATGGTATCTTTCTTAGTGGCCCACATTGTTATAGAGCTGTGTATTACAGATTTATTATATAGGTGTCGTTCCATCAATGATGAATTGTTTTAGAGATTGTGTATTTATTACTTTTAAAATTCATGTGTTAAAGCTTTAAATGCTAAATAGTAGAATTTGGAGATGAGGTCTTTGATAATTGTATCTCATTCACCTATCAAAGGAAGAAATTATAGGAACATGATGAATTTATTTTTGTCAAATAAAATGTATTTTCTTTTTACACGAGTTTACCATTAAGCCTGTTAAAATTGCACACACTGAAATTCCAGAACTTACTGTAGAGATGGGAAATAGTTCAACAGAATCTAAGACTAGAAGCAAAAATAACCTTTAATGTTTGTGGTAGAGCAATACCAAAGCAAGAGGACTTGTCAGGACTCTGTTGGAGCAGTTGTGAAACTCTGTGTGTGATATATTTCAATGCAAGTCAGTAGGATTCAGTGCTTTAACACATATGTTAAGTAAAGACAGAGATGAAGTGGGCCGGAGGATTAACTCAGTGGTTCCAGTGCTTGCCTGGCAAGCGCAAGGTCCTGAGTTCGATCCCCAGAAACCACATACTATGCTGGGCGTGGAGACTCATGCCCACCAGCAATCAATGTCACATACCACAGTGCCGGGCGTGGTGGCTCACACCTGTCATCCCAGCACTTGGGAAGCAGAGATAGGAGGATTGCTGAGTTCGAGGCTTGCCTGGGCTACGTAGTGAGCTCAGGGCCAACCCAAACTACAAAGCGAGACCCTGTCTCAAAAAAAAAAGACAGAGATGAAGCACTGAAGTGTCTACTGTAGTGATGAGAATATTGGGAAAGGTGGAATGTTAAATCAGTAAGGTCTTTAAGCAGGTAGATCGAGAAATTAATGACAAAGTTGAATACCTGACTGAAACTTCTAGAAACATACAACTGAGCTAAATATTGATAGTTAAAAAAATATAGTTTTTTTGCTTGTTTGTTTTCTTTTTTTGAAACAGGGTCTGGCTTTGTAGTTCAGGCTGGCCCTGAGCTCACTATGTAGCCTAGGCAAGCCTTGAACTCAGCAATCCTTCTGCCTCTGCCTCCCAAATGCTGGGATGATAGGCTTGAGCCATCACACCTGGTTAGTTTTGTTTTGTTTTGTTTTTTAAATACAGAAAACTATGTATGTCAAGGAGGGAGGTTAAGCGGGAAGGAAAGGAAGATATTATAGGTATTGTGAACCTCTACTATCAGTGAGTCAGTAAATGGGAATTATCTGACCGAATACATATATAGGAAACTCAGGAAGGAAAAGGAAAGCAAAATGCTAGTCACAAGAATAAGCAGAAAGAAGATAATACAAAGAATGATGTTTATATCACAATTTATTATAGATGGGGAATAATATAAATATAAGATGTCATTGGGTTTGGAAAGTGATATTCAGCTTACCTAGTTTTGAGCCTGTAATAAAGTAAATAAATAATTAGAATGAATTTATATTTAACCCATAAATCTCTAGAATTCTTATCTATGAAACAGAATTAGGAGCCTATTGGAACAATAACTCAACAAGTAAGAGCAAAGTGAGGACTAATTTCTGTATTCATATTGTAATAAAAAAAAGTATAAAGGAAATGTATATGCTAATTCTGCAGAGTGAGAAATGTAGAGACATTCTCTATGGCAAAGACTGCTAGCTTTTTATTTTTATGTGTGTCGTGTCTGAGACATTTAAGTACTATCAAGTAATAAGGCCAGCACATGAAATACCCTGTCCAGAGACTGCTAACAGGCAAAGATTTACATAGCAATGTGAGTTTCTTGGCACAAGCCCACTGAAGGATATTGTTGAAATGCAAATATCTTTATATGTGGAATCACAGTAAAGTTCATAAATAGTATAATGCACATAAATCCCAAGAAAACAGTTTGTGTAGAAAAAATGAATTAATATAAGAACATACATATATTAAATAATGCCTACAAAACAACATTATACAGATATTATATTTTATTTGGCATTTAATGGTCATGTTTTCCTACTTTCTAAAAACATATTCCATTACAGAACATGAATTGGTAGATATTTAAAGATGAATAATTGCATCTCATAGGAATGTGAATATGATAGGCATAAGTACAAGTATCAAACATGTTAAAGATATATAAGTACAGTGCTCGCTTCGGCAGCACATATACTAAAAGATATATAAGTACAATGGAACAGTAAAACATTAAAATAATATAAATGTGTGTGTATGGTTGACTTAAAAATCAAGATAGTGTAGCTTCCAATATCATCTAAAATACAGCGTGAAGTTTAAATAAATCTGGAGGTCCTGATAAGGGGGAAATGTCTCTAATACCTTGGACACATGGACTTTTTAAGGACATATGAGGCAAGAAAATGAAACACATATACAAGGAACTAGACCATAGTAAATTATTCCAGTTTTTGTACACTAGGGATTGAAATTTTAAGTCTTGTAATGACATTGTATAACTGGAAGCATCTGAGAGAGGCGAAGAGAGGAAGCCAGGATGGGTGCCACGTGCATACAGTCCTGGCACCCAGCAGGCCGACGACGGGCTGGACTAGGGCTGTGTAGTATAAACCCTTCACACACACACACACACACACACACACACACACACACACACGGTAAATATATGGATACTCTGTGAATCAACCTTTTCATAGTACGCATAAACTTTATAGAAACATGTATAAACTTCCCCAAGACAATATACAGGAATATTTCTTAAAGTTTGTTTTTTGAGAGCTAAAAGCTTGAGGCCATTGTGTGTTTATTTTGGTATGTAATGCAGACGCAGGTCTGCAGTCTGGTGGCTGCGTCTAGACGTTGTCCCAAAACTTCACTGTTGCAGGCTGAGGGGTTTTTTCATAGGTGGCTGGATCCTGAGTGTGACGCCAAGATGAAAGGTGTGCGATTAAGAAATCACTTCACTGATGGTTTTGGCATTGCCTTAAACCCAGTAGCTTGGATAGAATATAGAAGTAGAAAGACCTGGACTTGGGCTTCCTGCCCTCAGCGCTCCCCGCTGCCCGGCCGTGGAGCGTGTCCCCTCTGCGATGCCCCCTCTGCCCTGCCACCCTCCCTCGGAGCCAGCAAACTGTCTACTGACACCTCTACAAACTGGCAGCCAGATGAACCTTTTCTCTTTTACTTTGGGTGTCCGGTATCTAGGGTCAAGAATGAGAAAAACTGCAGACATACACGGAATGGAAAAAGCAGCCCCCGAAACAGGCCCAGGGATTCCCGATTCCTGATGCTTACGTCCTGTGTAATCACCTGCCTTCCAGGCCTCACTGAGCTGGTGGTTTTCCTTGTAACCAACAGAATACACAAAAGGCTGTCGTTGTCTCTTGAGTGCTCACTTGAGTCCCCATTCGTTCAAGGGAAACCATATATATAGTATTTGAAGTCTCCATACGGAGTTGGTCTCAAGGGCGGAAGTCAGTCTTCTTCCAGGCTTTGAAATGAGACTGCCTGGGCTCGTGCTTTGGTTCCGACCACCGGGCACCAGAGGTAGCGAACCTCAGCTGCATTTGTTCGTGATGTTTGCTGTGCATAACGACAACATTCATTGCGTGCAGGACATACGTACAAAACATGCACACACAACACATCTCAACTATTTTTTCATCTGCTTCCCCTCTACTCTCTCCTCAATCCCTCCATCTTTTCATTCCCTTCCTTTTTGCAAAAAGAAAAAAAAAAGTTTATTTTCCCGTTAGTTAGTCTTTATTTTGTTCTTGCTTTTACACACTGGATTTATTATATAAGAAAATGAGAAAACAATGTAATATTTAAGTGTATGTGTCTGACTTACTTTACAGAAATAGATGACTGAGTTATTGAAATGAGAGACAGAGACATAGAGAGTGCTATGGGTAGGATAAAAAAGGAGGAAAATATTTTAAAAAAGGAAACATGACAAGCAGGAATTGAACAAACAAACTCCAACAAAAATGCTACATACGATCTGATTCTATCTATAAATAGTCTAAAAACTAACAAAACTAGTACATGGTGTTAGAACCCAAATAATGGACACTGGAAAAGCAGACCGAAAATTGGCATGAGAAGAACTTGCGAGATGTTTTCCCCACTTTTTTTGAAAGTGTACAAAGCTATTCATTTTTTTATTTATATTTTTCCCAATGTGTGTTTTATTTGGATAATGATTGTATCAGACTATCACTTTCATGGTTGTATTCTTCCTGCTTAAACTTGTACTCCCCACAGTTTTCTTGTTAGGTTCTCCATATTTTAGTGTGTTTATGGAAGTATTTAATGTTGAACTATTTAAATCATTTTTCCTTCAGCAGAATACGTAACCCTTTGCATTTCTGGAGGTTGCTGATGACGTGGCATTTGCTTCTATCACCTTGTTACTTATGTTCTAATAATCATCTCACCCTTGTTTTCTTTCTTGGAGTGCATCTGTTTGGTTGTGCCCAGGATGCCTACTCATCTGGGTGCTGGCGTTCTACTTACAGTCTGGCATACTGACTCATGGCACGGCAAAACTTCTCAGACCTGTCTCTTGTATCCCACCCCAGGCCTTGCTAAATAGACACAATGAATCAATAAAAGACTGCTGATGACAATATAATTATGAAAAGAAGAGAAAAAAGCACTACATCTGAAAAATCTCTGAGTACTAAAATGGTAACTTTTGCATGAAATACTTAGGTCAGGGAAATGCTGTGGAAATCAGTCTACCTTTCACTCGTCTGTCTAGCATTCTTCCTGAAGGAACTGGTGGCAGTTTCCTCCATGCATAAATATAAAAGAGAAGTTTCCTGAGAGTTTTGCTTTTGAGCAAGTAGATTTGAAGTTCCATAAAAGGCTTGAGTGTGGCGTGATGCCTCCCGTTTGCCCTGATAACGGGCTTGCACCCTGTGCACTGCAAATGTGAAGAGAAGAGCCATTTGCAAATGAGGTAAATAGCACTTAGAAATGTAGCCACATGTGGTAGAACTAGAATCTATTCAGGGAAAAATCTGTGGGTGATTTAGAAGTAAAATGAGGAGTAAAATTGGCCTAAAACATACTAAGATGTGCAGGATCTAATAGCATCTTAAAAACTAAATATCCATAATTATCTGGAAAACTAAACAAACAACACTAAAAACAGAAAAAAAGTTCACAAGGGCAGTGACAACAAAAAACAACCCTGCCAGTTTGTATGGAAAAGAAAAAAAAATAATTTCCTGAATCTTTAAAATTTGCATGAGAGAGACTGAAGACAGTTGCACCACACTGAGAACGAAATCATGTAGCGTCCGAGTTACGGTCCTGGAATGGCTTTCCACTTGGCAAGTTACACTCCTATGTTCTGGATATTATGATGATTATGAAGATAAAAAAGACAGTTGAACATAGATAAAAGCCGAATTTGAGCACTGAAATATGCAAATTCATAGA